>CACRXK020004370.1:0-32006 GCA_902702795.2 Paramuricea clavata | reverse complement strand
ATCGAGACGTAACAGAATGTTTTCGTTTGCTGATTTGAATAGAATTCTTATATTATATAAAGGACAGTCTTTGAAAACGATATTTTTCAGAAAAGCGATAGACAAAGTTTATTTTAAAAATTACTTCGCCAATCAGTGAACTCATATAAGATGAGTCGTTTTTGAAGCTATTTTAAGCACTTGTAGGAGTGAAAGAAATGAGACGAGGAGAGACATAGCAATGGGAAATTTGCCCATGCTGTGGTTTGCCATTAAGAAGTTCGCCGTCGTTTGTTCCTGTCTGCCACGAATGGCATGATAAATGCCAATTGCCCCGCAAACAACAAACATCAATATAAATATCACGTAGTCTACAACACTCAGAGATGCCATTCTTCTGGTTTCTGTAAGAAAGAACCCATTATGTTTAACTATTAAGTGCTTTTGATAAAAAGGTATTAAATGCAATAATTGTTTTATTTTAGGATATTTGATTCGTTTCATGAATTTAAAAAAAAGCAATCATCAAATTTTTTTTACACAATTGTAATATAATATGATATATTGGTTGTATATCCAGCTACAGTTATAATATATCGAATCGGCTGTATATCCATCTACAGTTATAACCAAAAACACGCAAGGCTATTAGAAAACCTCTCCAAACCTTAGCATGTAAAGCAAGCGTTTTATTTGAAACGCGCGGGGGTGGCTGTGTAAACGCCTGCCGCGCTGTGCCATCGATAAATAAACACCCATTCAACTGACTGATTGACCAATTAACTCACCAACTAATCACTTTCAATTTATAAATAGACCGGAAGCTATTTCCGATTTCTTACATTGAGAAGGCTGGCAACCGGTCGAGGTTTCGTTTCGTTTCCAAGTGCTCACAGTATAGCGTAGCCAGCCCGACGATTTAGTCCCGCTATGCAAATATTTTTGTGTTCATTGACTGTGAGAACAATCAATTTCTAAGGAAATGATAATGATAATAATTTTGAATTTGCATAATGCATAGCATTAGCGGGACTAAATTGTCGGGCTGGCTACGCCACGGCGGGCATGGAGCTTGGAACGAGTTGCAGCAGAATCTCTACGACTATACAGAGAATCTTTTAAGGTTAGAAAAGTGCGGGAAAAAGGACTGTCATAAAGGACCAAGCATAACGTAATTAGGAATTCTATTCAAGTAATTTTGCATGCGTAATTAAGATATTTGATGAAAACACTAGTGACTTTCATCAAGTATCCAATATGGCATCTTGTGATCAAATAGGTGATTATCATTGGCTGAATTACTCATGAATTATTAATGAATTTGAGAAGGTACTTTCTAAATCATAGTTTTTGTGTATGTTTTCTTTGTTGTTGGTATTCTCGTATCTTTTTCACGTTTTTCTCGGCTATTTTCCTGTTGCCCAAATCTTGTCAAGACAAAAACAAATTCGACGAATGCCAAGCTGTTAATTTTACTCGTATAGAACTATAGATAAATTGTTGAAGGGTCTTGTAGATGGAAATTATTGAGTTGAAATTTATATACATTTATTAGACCTAACCAGGAACAGCTGCAAAAAATGCAACTATCGGTCCCTGGCAGGAATCAAACCTGTAGCCCTGCGATTCCGATGTTCCGATTCCAGCGTTCCAACCACCTGAGCTACAGAGGCCACTACAGAGGCCACTACAGAGGCCACTACAGAGGCCACTACAGAGGGCCAGAGGCCACAACAGAGGCCACAACAGAGGCCACAACAGAGGCCACTACAGAGGCCACTACAGAGGCCACTACAGAGGCCACTTCAGAGGCCACTACAGAGGCCACTACAGAGGCCACTACAGAGGCCACTACAGAAGCCACCGCAGAGGCTAGTTGGCAAGCTCTAACCACAAGTTCGTGTATATATATTAGGGTACTGCCATGTATAGGTTATGCATGGGTAAATATCAAGATTTTTTGGCATCACAAATGGCAATTATCGAGTGTAAATTTATATACATTCATTATTATTTACCCAAATCTATACATGACAGCACCCTAGTATATATACATGAACCTGTGGCTAGAGCTCGACAAATGGGCTCTGTAGCTCAGTTGGTTACAGCGCTGCACCGGTTAGGTCTAATAAATGTACATAACTCATAAGATAAATTGCTTTGTTCTTTCGTTCTGTTCTTTCTCGCTTTTTGATAAATTCTGTAAATTAAAAAACAGTGAAAAAACCTGTGTTGGCAACTTTATATTTTCCTTAATTTGCTAATCCAAAAACCCCAAGTTTCTTGGTTTAATCCAAAAACTGATCAAATCCTACCTTCTCAATAAATTTCAAAATTTCGTCAGTAATTACAGTTTTCGACAGTTTCTACGCTATGAGTAACACAAGCCATTAAGCCAGGCAATGTAAAAATAAAGAAACGGGAGGAGCGTAAACGCCAACGAGAGGCTGAACTTAAGGTGGCTCAATACAGTTTTTTAAAAATGGAAAATTTGCGATTTAGATCCGTATTTCTGGACAAGTACTACTTGTTGAAAAACAAAAAGCATCTTACTGATGTAAAAGAACATTGAAGAGTTTGAATTTTGAAACTTTGATACGTCACACCGCGCGCTCACTTTTATTCAGAAAACTTCATGTAAGGAGGCTCTGTAAAGGTGATTATTCATAATAATTTTTTTGGCTCAACAGAACTTTTTTAAAATTGTCAAAATAATTTATTATACTAAAAGAAATCCTTTTTTTAAATAAAATTTTGGGATCACCGATGTCGTTTAAGAGTTAAATTATTTCAAAGCCAAAATATACGCACGGCAGTTGCGTAGCTTTTGTATCGGTAATAATATCAGTAACACTTTTTGTTTTTCAACAAGTAATAATTTTCCAAAAATAGAGAGAGTCAAAGAGACAAGTATAAGAATTCCTCTTGTATTGTTAAACTAAAGATATATAAAAAAACTGTTTATAAGATTTATTACTGTATATTCACATTCTCTAATTTGGCTAATAATAAAGAATGGTACTTGTATATCGTAAGTATACGAGGGCTATTTATTGGTCGTTGAGTTTCAGCAATACCAATTCTGGAACTATTTTATAATCTCTAAACGGAGTCGGCATATCAGAGCTGTCTCGACCGGAATCGCAAGCCACTGATGCGATTCTTGGCGGAGGACTTGGTCTAAGTACATGAATAAATTTTAGCTACATTCGAAATTTCCATCTACTAAACCCTGCAACATTAGTTAATTAAATCGAGTGAGATGCCCAAATATCTTGATAATTGATATAGTAGTATAGAACTGCTAACAAATCTTCGCCGAAAGCAATTGACCATTTGCGTAATAGACTAAATTTTGATCGAGACAAAAATTTCATCAGAGCTTGAAAGAGCATCACAAAATTAGTAATATTCCAAAGTTTCGTTGCGAAATGTTGTAAAATGCGGATAATATAGCCTTGCGAAGTTTGCAATTTTCAGTCATTTTAGATTACAAACAGAAAATTGACAGCCTCAAAGCGATACGGGCTGTCAATTTCCCGTTTGTAATCTAAAATGACTGAAAATTGCAAACTTCGCAAAGCAATATTATCCGCATTTTACAACATTTCGCAACGAAACTTTGGAATATTATTAATTTTGTGATGCTCTTTCAAGCTGTGATGAAATTTTTGTCTAGGCTTGTTTAGATCAAAATTTTGTCTATTACGCAAATGGTCAATTGACAAACAGCATCTTTTTCCTGTGGTTTTAAAATAAATCGCCGAACGTCAGAACGTGAGTTGCTAAAGGTTGCGCGAAAGAAGTTCTTTCGAGTGTTGGCAAGTCTTCGAGTGTTGACATTTTGGCACACGAAACGAAATTTAATAATAATGCGATCAGTTGTTAATACCGGAGTAAACGAGTTGTGTTATGTAATGTTGTTTAATACTTCCGCGCTCTATCAGCTGCTTATTAAACGCTTTGCGTACTTTGTAAATAGGATTAGTTTCTTGTACATAAATTTTTAAAATTTTATAGCTACCACTGGTCTTCGTCTAAGTTATGTGATGAGTGCCAAATCTCGTTACACGTGTTCTGGGTATCCATTGAAGTATTGAACACTCTGCCAGTTTTTATAACAAACGTATAAGCCGAATCTTAGAGGCCATCTTTTGGGCGTATAGTTTTCGCTCGAAAAATCCCGTCTACAAGTACAAATTAAGGTTACAGAACACCTTTGAGTGTTAATTTTGCCTAAAATTTTTTTATTGGTTTCAATGAAAGCATTAGACTAGTTCTACTATCTGACCAAGTTTGAACGGAAATGTTGAAAACTCGCAGAGTTATTTAGTAAAATACATTTCGCTGCAATAAGAAAAACATTGAAAATGTAATATTCAAATTCAATTTTCTGCCGAAAAATTTTAACGGTAATTACTGATTTTCAAACGAGTTGTGCTCCTGCGGGTTTTAACCAATTTTTCTCAAATTTTCACAGGACATAGCTAAATACGTCAGTTTCAAAATTGTGTTCGGCTTTTTTTTTAATTTTGGATATTTTAAAAATAAAGAGCAATTCACTCAAACAATTCAGAAATATATTGCAGTCGTCAAAGAAATCGCCATATCAGCGGAATGACGAAATAAACAAAAATTTCCGAACACAATTTTTTAGATCAACTATTTTGCTGTATAAAAATGATATTTTCATAAATATAACTTAAAACCAGCAGGAGCACAACTCAAAAGCGTAAAGGTACCGCGATTTAAGATTTTCCTGAATAATTCTTACATTATTTTATTGTTTGTTAATTTTACAACTTTACCATATTGTGCATGCACTGGAGAACATTTGGTGAAAATTTGATGAACATCGGACTGATATTGAGCGCGCAGTAGCGATTTTCCGCAAAACGCCGAAAAGGGTGCCCTGTAAACCTTAAATCCCTTTTTAAGCCTTTGTTTGACATTCCTATCCAGTTATAAACACTCATGATTTAACCTTGTTTCTTTTTTCATGCCAATAAAGATCAGGCCTTAAGCTGTCAAATTATACCTTTTTTGTTCATCATTGCCATCAAATATACGATCCGATTTTGAGTGATTAGTCGAATTAGCCTTTCGTGAGAATTTTTTTTGGGTACTGCCTCTCCCACGTTTGAGTCTTGAGAGTCTACCAGCTGTCTACGCACCACGAAATACAACTTTTTAGTGCTGTAGTCGGTATATTTACATTGTATAATGGTACATTTACAGTCACAACTTTTAAAAGTCGCTTTTCACGTTGTTTGAATTGTCTAGCATCTTTCACGAGGGCAGACTGTATACCCCCAAAATGGCGGACTTTGGCCTTCGTGAGAAAGGATAATTTGCATTTTTCCGCTTTTGGGATTAAATGGTCTTTGTCTGACTTTGAAGTTCAAACATTTGCAGCCAAATTATTGCCCATATTTGGGACACAAATTTCCAGTTTCGAATGTTTTACCAACTATAAATTTCGTTGATAAATCGAGAGCTGAACTACAATCAAGTAATCAACCTCCATGCATATATTGGGTCAAAGTTTTGAATTTGAATCCGAAACTGAAACCAATTTCAATACATACTCACTACTCTGACAATAATTTTGTGCTCAATTCTGAAGTCAAGACTTCAGGCAAGAGAGGGAAAAAGCGATTTCCATTTTATTGCCATGACATTAAGCTAACGATCTCTAGAGTCTAGTGAATTTGATTGAGATTACTTTTTTATTCAACCTGTATGTCCAATACACCACAGCCGGTCATGCTGTAAACATTAGCACAATCTGAAATTGACAATTTATCCTAACTGAGTATGCGTAAATTGTACATGCTGAGGTGCACAGAATATTTACGTGGGGCTACTAAATTATCTCAAGATATAGTCGGCAATTTTTATTTATCTGTTGAAGAGGTAGATTTTTCCACTCGTTGCAAAGTCTGTCATTAATTGTTATGTTTTCAGTTGTCTGAGTTCTGTGCACGGTCACGGAGATTGAGCTCATTGTATTTTCGTATAATGAAGTAATCGTCCAATATGAATAGCTGAGATGAAACAAAGGATTTGTGCACGGCGAGGATCCCCAGTTCAACACCAAACAAAGGTCTTTTGTTTTGAAGCTTTAAAGTTTGCCGCGAGCTTCCAGACCATCATATATTGACAGACAATGCAAAAATCCACTCGCAAGCTCGCTGCCAGTGCTTGCATCTAAAAAACCGTCGAGCATTGTGATTAGATGAGCACTCGCGGCGAGCTTACGAAAGTCATAGTTTGACTAATGTCGCGGGTCGCGTGTCGCGGGTAAAAAGTCGCGGGTAAAATGTCGCGGGTAAAAAGTCGCGGGTCGTAAAAAAGCTCTAAACCGTGTATTTTATTGAGTCGCGGGTTGAATAAAGTGTGTAAAAATCACATTAAAATTTAGTTATTTAATGGTTTTCATCAATAGCTGTTCGAAGATGTTATGGCTGCAATTGCGAGTTTCTAGATAAATATAGACAAGAGCCATATAACATTATTGTAAAGCACGTTGATAGACGGTAGTGCAAAAGGATCCTGTTACACATTCCTATGTTTATAGTCCTGATTTTAGTAATACATATTACCAGGCGTAAAAATCCGCTATTCAGTGGCTCAGTGCACGTTGTCGTCAAGCCTCTGTGCCAGAAACAAGTGCTAGAGAACAGCGACTTAAATATCCGGGTTGTTGGTGAATCATAATGTACTTTTATAATGTCCTAGCATGGATATATCTATTATTTGTGATACTATATGGTTGTTTTTAAATTGGTATAAAACTGATTGTAATAGTAGTGGTAAACTGAATTTATTTCTACCAAAGTCTTGTTTGTTTGTTTCTTTCAGAACATATTTTTTGATTAGAGGATTTTTGACATGGTATAATTGTTGGTTTAACATATTGAAATTATTCTTTCAAGTTTTAGGCTTCTGGCACGTTTATATAGAACCATTAAATCATGACAAAAGGCTCTTGGGCAATATTTCGTATTGAAGCAATCCTATATAGTTGTTTACTAAATGATAATGTGATTTTTACACACTTTATTCAACCCGCGACTCAATAAAATACACGGTTTGGAGCTTTTTTACGACCCGCGACTTTTTACCCGCGATATTTTACCCGCGACACTCGACTTTTTACCAGCGACACGCAACCATTAGTCAAACTCATTAAATCATGACAAAAGGCTCTTGGGCAATATTTCGTATTGAAGCAATCCTATATGGTTGTTTACTAAATAATAACGTGATTTCTACACACTTTATTCAACCCGCGACTCAATAAAACACACGGTTTGGAGCTTTTTTACCACCCGCGACATTTTACCCGCGACCCGCGACATTCTACCCGTGACACGCGACTTTTTACCCGCGACACGCGACCATTAGTCAAACTCGTATGATAACCAGATAACATTGGAATTCGCGCGCTGAACATTCGATTAGATGGAACGGAAGTTTTTAAACATGAAGCGGAGATTTTCTCAGGAAGCTTGTATAAACATTTTTATCAGTTCTATATCATAGCTTGAATATGTGAAGAATTTTGTTATGTTAATAAAAACATGACAGATGCAAAAGGTTTCGGCGTCATGGAGACTCCATGAAGATGTTTAGAGAGTTTTTGTTAATATCTCAAACGATTGTTGATTTACAGCTTATCAAAAATGTATTCATTTATTTATTTATTTAGCTTCGCCTTGAAAAAACGTGCACAATACAAGTGCAACAATTCATATACACTGAGAAAGAACAAGAGGCGGGGACACCACAACAGTTTACACCAATTACTGTGGGCCCTTTAGTTGAAATTAGTGACAAATGACAGACGAAAAAAATTTAATTTTTTTTTATGTCAGTCCATCAGAAGGTTGTAACCCACCTCTTGGGATCTGACTAATTTTTTCACTATGCAGAATTTGTTAATATCTCAAACGATTGTTGATTTACAGCTTATCAAAAATGTATTAATTAATTTTATTTATTTATTTATTTAGCTTCGCCTTGAAAAAAACGTACACAATACCGGTACAACAATTCATATACACTGAGAAAGAACAAGAGGCGGGGACACCACAACAGTTTACACCAATTACTGTGGGCCCTTTAGTTGAAATTAGTGACAAATGACAGACGAAAAAAAATTATTATTTTTTTTTTTAACTTAACTAATTAGTCTAGTAGCAACACTGATCGGCATCTATTAGATTGCGCGATGTGTTGCACTTAGGCAAACAGTTTTCGAGGCTCGAGCATCATCCACGTCGTAGCAAGATACAAGACTAACGTCTGTATTCTAAAAGCACACTTACACTCAATGAGTGGAGGTTCAATCAAGTATCAATGCTGTTTTTGAATAGCTGGAGGGTGAGTAGACACATAGTAAGGTACGACACTAACCCTCCAGCTATTCAAAAATAGCATTGACACACCAGAGAAGCTCAGGTTGAACCGCCTCCACTCATTGAGTGTATAATGTTAGAGGTATAAATGTTCTAGTCTTAACTGTTTTGGTTTAATTTGCCTGCCTCCAATTCCACTTCCAGTTTTCAAAATGTGATAAAAAATTTTAGAAAAAATATTACGTAGAGTCATGTAATAATCATAGAAAATATTGGTGCATAGTCCTTAAAATAGTTTTTGTGAATATTTCCAACTCTAAATGAAAAAAGTGGTATTGTTTTTCACATTAAGTAGTACCAATTGTTCAAACAATTGAAATAAAACAACCTGCAGTGGGGAGAAACTTAAATATGCGTTATTGTCACGATGTACAAAACAGTTTACGAACTTTTTATTTTCTCAAACTAAATACTAACATTATTCAGGTTATTTGCTTTGCTCAATTCAAAATATTGTTTTAATGCAGCAGCCATGAATTCTGAACCGAGTTCCTTACATGTTATTTTTATATCAAACTTAATCAATTGGTGTACGCATGAGTGGAACAGACTCTTCTGTATATTAACAGACTGTTCTGTATATTTCAAACTAAATACCATTTTAGTTTATAACCATGGGCGTACCGGAAGGAAAAAATTAGGGGGGCGGAAAGAAAATTGCCCGACTGTTCGGGATTGTGCCCGACTAGTACCAAAAAATTTTTTCCGGAAAAATTATTTTGGCGACAGAATGTGTCCCATTTTTTTTTATTGCAAACCAAAATTGTCCGACTGTTGATCGAATATTGCCCAACTGCCCAAAAAACTGGGGGGGCTACCGCCCTCCCCGCCCTCCCGCCCAGTACGCCTATGTTTATAACCAAATCGACCATATTTCCTCTGCAAACCAAGGTTTACTCAGTGAGCTCCATATATACTGGAGCGAGAACTCGAGTCCAAAAAGTGCATTTCCAGTTATTTCCCACAATAATTTTGTTTAGGTACATTATAAAAGTAACCATGTGTATATTGCCTGATGATAGACAGATATATTTCTGTGAAACGCATATCTAACTGAAAAATTAGTGAGGATTCTTGCCGATGATTATCGTATTGTAAAAGAGCAATAACACCAGGAGACGTAGCTAGCCCAAATCAAAAATGAAGTGGGGGAAAGGGTCTAATCGTCCGGCCGGACGTGCATGGTTTTTCAGGCCCTGCAAAATGCTATTCCATGTATTTTAGACACGAGAAAATATGGAATGATAGTGTAGGGGTTAATATCAGGATTCTGGGCACCTCATTCTATTGCAACTATCGAACCCAGCGGCGTAGCCAGCTTGGATAATTGAGGGGTCCATATTCATATATTCGTGTTCACAGACCTTGAAAACAATCGATTTCCAAAGAAATTAATAATGCGGAACATTAACCCGAATATATGAATATGGACCCCCCCCCCAATTATCGAGCTGGCTATGTTGGGGATTGCCTCCCTTGTTTCGCCCAACAATTCACGTACAAATTAAAACCACAAATAAATTAACAATGACGATATACAGTTTGGATATATATATATATATATATTAGAACAAACAAAACAAATTTAACAAATTAAAGGTTCACTTAGATTCTCTTCTCTCGCAATATCACAAGTCACGCTCTCGAGGAAGTTTTTCTCAACACATAATGTTTCATGTGCATGCAGATTTTTGTATTGTCTTTCGTAACAGGCACGCAATGACCCGAACTTTATACAAGTTGGTACAACTTGGTACAAGTTGCCAATGTGCTGCTACTCCTTGGTACAAGTTCTCAAAGTGCTGGTACCCCTTGGTACAACTTGCCACCTTGACCGACCTAGTATAATATTCTAAATTTAACTAATATAAAATTTATGTGAAGTAATGTTCAATATAAAAGTTTGATCAACCTAAAATTGGAATCGTTATATATAACTAACTAAAATTAATAACGTGCTATAATAATAATAATAGACAGTCTCCGACAGCTACGCCGCTGATCGAACCTGCGGCCCTGTGGTTGATTAGAGCGCTGCACCGGTATCGCAGGGTCGCAGGTACGATTCCTGCCAGAGGGACGATAGTTGCAATTTTCGCAACTGCTTGTGGTTAGGTCTAATAAATGTATGAAAATTCCACTAAAAATTTCCATCTACAAATCTCTTCATGATAGCGTGAACATGCAAGTATTAGCAAAGTATTTTTAGTGAATATAATAAATCCTACAAGTTGATTGGTGAAATTTGACGTATTAAGTATAGGTTATTTTGAGGCAACGAGGGGATATGTGATTTATTCACCGAAGCGCGCAGCGCCGAGGTGAATAAACACATATCCCCGAGGTGCCTCAAAATAACGTACTTATTTTTCACACTGCGAGGTCGCGTTAATGAGTCAGAAAAGAAAGAATTCTTAATGCCATATTGCCTTCGCGATGTTGTTTTTTCTCATTTTTTGTGCTGCAAAGACATTGCAGGTGAATATTAGAGAGGATTATTAATTGCAGGTGAATATTAGAGGGGATTATTAAACGGAAATTGGTTAGAGGGGAATATTGATTATATTCCCCGACAAGAACAAAGGAAACCGAGCAGGGTGAAAAATAAGCTGTTATATTCACCTACAGGTGAATATAACAACACCGAAATTTGCAAACTGGCGGCTAGCCGTTTTGTGGAAGTTACTGCTAAAGAAATAAGGGAAATTAAAATCAATTCAGTTACACTTAAACACAATTATTATAGTGAACCAATTTCTCAAACCAAGTACGAAAGGGCATATCCCCCCAGCTCCCCTGCTTGCACTGTCCCTGGTCTAAAGACAAAAATACAATATATTTTACCAAATTAAATTTTACAGTAAAGGAAAAATTGTCTGTGAATTTAGCGGTTTTGGTGGTTTAAAGTGCGCTCTTTCAGATTAAATACAATGTAATTGTTTACGTGGTCCGAGACATCGAAAATATTTTACTTGAAAGACAAAGGTTGTAAAATTCTCAAAAGTCATAACATTAGTTTAGCCGCGTTTAAAATAATGAGCTCCCCGTTGTGGAATGACGATTCTAATGTTATTTTCAGATTCCTTGACACAAAACGATTTAGAATACAAATATTAGGGGCAGGGCCGTAGCTGGACGCGATAATGGACCATTTGCATTATAGACTAAATTTTGATCTAGACAAAATTTCATCACAGCTTGAAAGAGCATCACAAAATTAGTAATATTCCAAAGTTTCGTTGCGAAATGTTGTAAAATGCGGATAATATAGCCATGCGAAGTTTGCCGTTTTTCAGTCATTTTGTATTACGCACAGGAAATTGACAGCCCAATCGGGTGTTGGGGCCATCAATTTCCCGTTTGTAATACAAAATGACTGAAAATAGCAAATTTCGCAAGGCTATATTATCCGCATTTTACAACATTTCGCAACGGAACTTTGGAATATTACCAATTTTGTGATGCTCTTTCAAGCTGTGATGAAATTTTTGTCTAGATCAAAATTTAGTCTATAATGCAAATGGTCCATTGGTGTATATTCATATATTCATGTTCACATACCGTAAAAGCAATCGCTTTCAAAAGAAATCCGTCTGGCACAACACGAATATATAAATATAACCCCCCCCCCCAATTATCGGTCTAGCTACGGCTCTGGTTAGGGGAATAGGAGCTACACATAAAAACGTTTATAAGCTTCTGAAGTTAAACTTATTATTCAGGAAGTGGAATTGGAGCATGGCAAACACCCTAAAATCAGGTAGTTTTTAATAAACTGTTTGAGATATTACCAATGTCTGGTAATGGTGAAAATCTGAGCCAGATCCTAATATGTCGGTTACAAATTTTTAAAAAATCTGATAAATTGACATGAAATGACACTTTAGCAAACAAAGTAATTTTGAGAGATACGTCAAAAATGATTTTAGGTTTCGGGACGCTTTTCATCGCAAATACGTAACACATAAAATAGTAACATAGCAGCGGTATGAGGCTGCCATATGACGTGTCTATATGAATTCAATATGAATTTTCGGTACAATTTGTACCCATGATTTAACTATTCTTGCCCATGCAAGTTTCGACTGAATGTGACTGTAGTTTGATTATATACAGTACTGTCCAGAAATAACCTAACAAAAACCACGGATAACCTAGGTCAAACTAAGTCGAACCTAGGTCGAACCTAGGTCGAACCTAGGTCAAACCCAGATCGAACCTAGGTTAAACCTAGGTTAGACCTCGGTTTGACCTAGGTTAACCGCGGTTTGAGTGAGGTCTGACCGAGGTTTAACCTAGGTTGCCTAAGCCGCTAAGGTTTGACCGCGTTTGATCGAAACAAAAACCGCGGTCGACCGTTGCCGAGACAGCACCGCAGTTTGTTTGTCCAGTAATCGGAAATGAATGTTTCCGAAATCGTTTCCGAATTTTCGCATCTAAGCGTCTTTCCACTGATTAATTTGTCGGTCGCTTACAAATTTCGGGACAAATTTGTGTTTTAAGATGCCGAAATTATCCGCGTATGCTCGAGAGAGAGAGAAAGAAATCAGAGTTATTAATCTGTATTCCTCAGGAGAAAGCGTAACCACTAAATAACAAAATAACAGGAAGGGGAAGGAATAAAAGTTTCGAGATCAGCGGCTCCTACAACAACAGCACTTACCATGGAGCTTCACAACTAGTGCTTCATAGTCCAAACCATCGAATTCGACTTCAACTATAGATCCTTCAGTGAGTCATTTTGCTTCTCCGCTTAAAATTCGTTTCACTTTACTGGTAATCAAAATACTAGTACACATATCTTCCTTGTAGACCACAAGCAGTCGTTTCGGATTTCGTTCCGCCAATCTTTGACTCATATTAATTAAAAACTTTAGGAATATTACTGATACTGATTCACTAAACGTCGATAGAGCTTGTAGCCTATCACTGTAGCAAGAGGATACGATTTGCTATTCACGAGTGAAATGCCATGTGCAACTGTTTTGCAGTTCTTATATATTCGAAATATTCCCGTATTTATAATGAATGTGCAGACATACTATAATAATTTACTCTTTTTGCCCGCTATTTTTCTGTTTTGAAAAGCGATGCATGTGTGATGCGTGTCATGCATGTCGGCGGAAATCCCAAAACAGTCATTAAGGCAGCCCGTAGCAACGGCTTAATTGCCTTTGGAAAACAGAGTCAGACAAGATTTGAGAAAAAAACCCAAACATGCTGCGATATTAATAAGAAAATTGTTGCCGTTTTTATTTAGCATATATATACAGCAGTATACGCCACATATTACAATACTGTTTGTCAATGAAAATTTCTTTTGGTAGCAGTAACAGTAGAAGTAGTAACTTTTATTCAGGAAAAATTTTCAATTACACATAAGTCATTGTTATTTTGTGTTTCAACGTGCGTGTAAGGTC
This sequence comes from Paramuricea clavata, assembly GCA_902702795.2. Taxonomy (NCBI): domain Eukaryota; kingdom Metazoa; phylum Cnidaria; class Anthozoa; order Malacalcyonacea; family Plexauridae; genus Paramuricea; species Paramuricea clavata. The sequence goes on along the minus strand of CACRXK020004370.1, from coordinate 18,184 downwards.
ATTTCGTACTCAATTACCTTTAATTAAACTGATTTTCGTTTTATAAAACATATTTGGCTGAGACTTAGTGAAACATAAATTGGCTGAAAACGCGATGTCGATGACTCATCAGACGCATTGTCATTGATGGATTTTCTTGAATGTCGACAAAATTCAATATTTTCCGAAACAAAATTCTGTACGTAGTCAATTTTTTATTTAGTTCTCACGAAAAAAACTAGTTTCATATTATTCTAGATCTGACACTGCGGAGTATACAACAAAAAATCGTTGTCTGTTAAAACCTGCCTGAGCCTCTACTGACTCTTCACTTCTCCAACTGAACCGATTTTAGGAATTTTTGCTATACAATAATACAATTTGGGACTTTTTCAGCTGTTTAATATAACTGTATCAGTGATTTCGTGTACGCAGGTTGCGGAACCCTTTTAAGAGACTAAGACTGATCAGTGTTTTCAATAATAATCATCATAGCAGGCTGCATTTCAAAAATAGGCGTCTGCGTTCAAAAATTTCAAGTGAAAGCCAAATTTCAACCCTTTTTTAGGTTTTCAGTAAAAAGCAATCTGCATGCATCCTATAAATTTAAGATTGATTTGGACTTCTTTCTTCTCCCCACCTTAAACTTTTGTAATAATATGTTGCTCTTACTTTTAGTGATAATATTAACTTTTAATATAATACTCATCTGTACAGGATTAGTGTAGGTAATAGTACGGCTTCAAGTCCATTTTTGAAAAGACATGCATGAGTATGGTGTCCAAGAGGATCATGGTAACTGTTTATTTCGTAGTGTAAGCCATCAACTTTACAAAACAGAAAGTCGTCATGCCCAAATAAGAGCTCTTGCAATTCAACATTTAATAAACGAGTTACGAAGGGAGTGATAAGGAATTGTTTACCCCTAAAAACGTTGTTCTAATCCACATTTTTGAGTAACGTGCCTACTCTAGCCTATGGTTGCTTTAGCCTATGCCTGCTCTTAATGTTCTAGGTTGTCGGCGACCTTATACAGTTCTTGCCGTGTCGTGTCTTTTTCAATTTGAAACTTTACACTATCCTTGGATCCCTAGTTACTTGCTTTATACTATTTTCAATAAAATAATACAATCTAATGTCGCTAGAAAATTACAGTAAACGAAAAAATAACCGGCTGTCAGAGGTGAAATAGGCGGCGGCAAACCGCCGGTAACCGCCTCTTATTCAGTGAAAACACAGACTGATCTATAGGTATAGGAAAAATAGACCATGCAGGGTTCAATATATATAACAGTCGATCACTTTCCGAGCAAAATGGCGCCAATATACAATTATTTCTATGCTTTGGAAAAACATTAATTGATCATTTTGTCACTGATTAATTTGAATAATTTCTCGCTCGTTTTTTCAAAACAAAAACGCACTCTTTCACTAATCTGTTACACATGCGACGGAAGTTAGAAAAGGAAGATATACGAATGAAGTTAAAGATAAGGAACCTATAGCATTTATCCAAACTTCTAACGTACTTCATCAGGACAACACTGGGTTGCTAGTGTCACACAGTTCAGTATGGGGCTGGTGCTTGGCTTAGCCTTAGGTTCCTTATCAACGTTATTCGTATATCTCCCTTTTCTTTATAGGACTTCTGTTAGAGTTAGGGATTTTGGTTAGAGCTGGGGTTCACAATCTCATAATTCAATCTTAGGATTCAATGATTCAATCTTATGATTCAGTCATTCAACTTTAATAGTCATGATTATAGTCTTAATAGTCTTATGCAGTTATGGGTTGATTCAGACGATCCATCGGACTCAGAACCCCTATATCTTAGTACATACTATACCAATACAATATTGATCAAATGAGTTGCTGTATTATATTGAATATATTCAAATTTCGTATATATATATGCAAGTGAAATTAGAATGCATGAAATGTACAACTTTTCTCTTTTGAGTTATTTAAATAATTCGTTCCGATCACGTTTTGACTAGAACGTGGGATGGTCTGACATATTGTCACACAAAGTTTTTAGAATTATATGGTATACTGAACAAATTGAGAATGTAATTAAACTTTTTGTGAATTCGCGATTCTCCTCTTGGTTTATTGAGCCCGAAAATTGTTCAGGTATGTGCCAATGAAGTTGTATTAATTAGTTGTATTTACCATTAACCAATGCGAGGTTACTTCCCCTCCCATGTTAAAAATTGTCCTTCGAAGTTCCTCAACAACCTGATCACGATATTTTTATGATGATTTATACCAATCGATTGCGGTTACGGCATTTCAAATTCTTAAGATATTTTGTGTATTAGTCAGATGCTGTTTTTTTAACAATTGAATTAATTTTGCTGCAAAATTCGTATTTAATTCGCAAACCTTTCACATTTTACAAGAACAGCAGGGAGCGACCTCAGGAGGAATCGACTTCCCAGATTCTGCATAATGGTAGCCAAAAATATAGTCATCAATATGACATGCTTACTTCTAATTTTCTAAGACCAATTAAGTCGTTTCCGTTTATTAATTTGGATATAGAGTCGTAAATTTATCAATGCGCAAAGAGCACTGTGTGAATAGGACAACCTTGTTAACCTAACAATTTATCCACTGGGGGTCTCATTTGTTGACTTATATCGTCTGGCAAGTGGCGACCTTCAGTTGAAAGCAATGATTTAGGGGGTCTAGTTTTGGAGACATTTTCGTGAGCTGATTATCTTAAAATCACTTACATGTATACTAGATAGCGTCGCGTGACAGAACTATAAAACTTGCGATTCGCAATGGCAAACTTGATGCGTCTGTGGGAAGCATAGCCTATAATCCTAACACATAAATTGATCTGCGTTTATACATATATATGTTTATACATATATATGGTATATATTGTCCCGTCAGAGATTAGGCAGCCTTTCCGGAGAAATTAAAACACGCTTTGCGTCCAGACGAAAGAAAGAATATTGCAAGAAGATGCATTCTTTTCTATGATGCATATGATGTACGCACACTTTTAACTTTGGAGGGCCACTGCTACTTTCGAATGTTTTTAACGAGTTTCATTGTGACGTATTTGAACAATCAGAATAGCGGCCTTTCGAAACGTTATAATGACAGGATAGGGACCTAATAAGCGATCGTGATCTATGGTGTCAGTTTCCAATTCATTGCTTTAGGGTATAAAAATATTTATACTGCATATCGGCCCTGGTATGTCAATCCTTTAAGCCTTAGTCACCGTGGAGCATATGTCAAATTTTCCTAAAGATCGCACATTTTTGTTTCCATATAATTCCACATTAAATACAGGACAAAACAAGTATTTCGTGTTTCCAGATCTTAATCATATAAGTTATCTTAATCGTATAATCGCGTTGTTCCTATTCTTATTTTCCGTATATAGCTAATCTCTAACGGATATTAGGAATATCCCCAACCTAAAGATATACCGAAAATTCTCAATTTAAATAATATAGATATATGACTGCCTGGACAACTTTCTGGCTCTTTATTAATTCTTAAAAAACATTCCAATCCGCTTAAAGTTATACCATTAATATGCCTAATGAGTATTAGCCATTAGCCAAGCACGCCAAATTTCAGTAGATTAACAGCTGGCAAGTGGCAAAATCGAGAGAAATTCGCAATGCAATGGCAAGGTTTAAGTAAAAACGATATAATCCTCACTAATATTCTTCATGCGTCAAATTGCAGAAAAGGTTTTACAGAAAAATTCGATGCGTAAAATATTGATATCTTTCATCGTCCGAAACATAAACAAATTTGTACTAATTTTCTATTAACACTCCGGACCCGTAAACATCGCGTTCAAAATGTTTTTGGATTAAGCAAAATTATATATATATATAGTTTTCTCTTAATCTGTTTACGTCCAATTTCATTAGTCTTCCTACTCGTACCGTTAAAATGTTTTTAGTTCTTTAACATCAAACGCTTGCTAATTCACTCTTTAACATTATCATTTATCATGCTGTGCATGCATGCTTGACTCGATCGGAAAACGACTGAATCGCATCTATTTACGTCTTTTACGATATTCAATATAGGTGATTGACGATCCCGCGAAATTGTCAAATGGTTCGTTAATTTTAATTGCGCTGTTCAAAAAACCTCTCTGAAGATGAATAACTTCTTAATCGAGTATTAAAACTACTGCCGAAATATAGAACTTCCCTAAAAATTATTCAATATGAATTGTATAGTCATATCTTATTTTTTGCACGCTGTAAAACCCCTATGTCGACACACTCTAGGTATGATATGCTTTGTATACTGTTACTGTAGCTCGGAAAGGGCCAATTTCAGTATTCGTGCCGATGTGATTGAATGCTTATCGATCAGCTTATAATTGTAGTTTTATTATAGTTTTTTTTGTGTTGGTCGGTGTACTCAGGTGAATATGATGTTTGTGATGTTACTCTGAAAAGCAAAGCTTGAAAAATATGCCTGTAGGTTCGATTCATCGATTCCCACCGTGGCCAGGCATATTTTTCAAGCTTGTCCGATGGGGATATACACTCAGAGTAACATCACAAACATTTATTATAGTTGTTGAGAAAATAATGTATCTTTGGCTCTTTGCCTTTTCTAACGAAGCCAGTTTCCGAGATTCTCAGCCATATTTTGTTTAGGTGAAATTATACATACGCGTGCATGCTGTTTCTTTCGTCAAACTGCGTCTGTGTCCCCGATCACCATATTAAGCTCCCAGAACCGCTGTGAGTGCTCGTTTCTGAACAAATTTCTGTCAAAAAGCCCCATTGAGTTATCTTTAAGTTGTCGCATAAAAGTTTGAAATATAACGCGCTACGATAGCAGTCCTATTGCGGCGCACCAGCGCGAGCTTGAGTTCAGTCTCGTTAGTTCATTGCTCGCGAACATTCTCTAAATCGATCAGTAATTGTAGCTACGTCAACATCGTTTTACATCAACCTTTGTGCGCGCAGATCACTACATTTACAGTAGGAACATATTAATTAAAGCACTTTCCTAAGGAATGTAAGTCACAATACCTTTTGTCGCCAAAGTTTTCTAGGATACCTCTTTATAGTAAACGCGGTCCCTTTTACTCCCACTGTTAAACGGTAAACTTTAATATTTATCACGCAGTTCACCCTAATATTCGCCTGACTGTTTAAGCTCTGCCAGTCACTATGCTATTACACTGTGATATAGCGGAGATTGCAAGGTAACTTTATACTGCTGGAATGCGTTGTAGCAGACTGACTATAACATTTGACGAAATATTGTCACAGGCATCAATATCCTTGGATAATCCAACAGGCGAGAAAAACAAGAGCTAATGATAAACACGACGTTTGACAGCTCATGTACACAGCTAAAAGTACAAAAATGTATAACTAATTAAACTGAGACGTTCTTTGATCCTCGAATTTGCATGCGTTACATAATATGTAATTTGTCTTCAACGAGAAATATTAAAGTGAGTCTGATTACTCTGATAAGATTTTGGCTTAAGGTTGTATTTGCATAATATATTGATGTTGCCCCTGGCACGGCTCTGAAACAGAATCGTTTCAGTCAATTAGCCATCAGATCATAAATTTGCTTGCTATTATTTTCGACAACAATATGATAAACTCACCTCGAGGTTTTAATTAAAATATTGCATACATGTGTTATCATTCAATCTTTTAACAGAGAAAGGGTTTGGTTTTGAAGCAAAACAGATTGCTTTAATTGATTTATTAATGTTTCCACAGCAGTAGTTAAAGATCATTGAAAGTAAATCCCTGCAATTTCTGGCTATATCTTATCCCTCGGGTTATCTTACGAAAGGTTTCTTTGTTTTTTTTTTACTAATTTTGTTATTGTCCACCTAAAACGACTGACTGATCAATTATGTTTGCGTGATGTTGGGCTCCGTGTGTGACGTGTCTGTTGCTCAAGCTTCAATAATTTCTTAACACGTATGTCAGGCATACAAATATCGAGCCTGAATGTCCTGAATGATGGCAACAGCATGTTTTGCTTGAAATCACGAGATATAAAGACTGCATTCAGATTGCCATTTTTGTTACTTTTTGGTTAATTTAAAGCATCAACCGCTTGAGCTTCTGCTCTTCAACAGAATGGAGAGTAGCTGTCGTTTCAACTGTATGATAAGGAACTAATGAAATTTTTCTTTGCAACTGGAGCAGAAAATTCGTTTTCAGTTTCTCTAGAAAGCTGCGGATTAAGAGGGATTCAACTACTAAAGCTAGGTCGAAGTTTCGAGCGAAGGCCCCGCTTTATTGGGAAGTTGGTAGCCGACGAAGGTATTTTTCATGTCGTTCAACCATCTCAATCCGCAGATTTCTGGTGTCGTCACAGACCGTTCGAGTTTCTCTTCTCTTCTCTTCTCTTCTCTTCCCTTCCCTTCCCTTCCCTTCCCTTCCCTTCTCTTCTCTTCTCTCTACCATTTTCACTATACCATTTTCACTGTGACTGCATAGGATTAAACAATGAGCCGGTTACAAAACAAAGTATGGATAAATCGTTTGTGGAATTACATTGATATATTCAACTATATTATTGTATAGATTAACAAATAATTCCTACGAAAAACGAATTACTTAGCAGAGGAACGAATTGCTCGGCAAAACGTTGTATAATACCACTATTCGATCCATCCAATATTGTATGAGATCCTTTCAGTGCAAATCCTCAGTCAAACTAATTCAATACTAATAAAACAAATTCGAACAGTTTTTGCAACATATATTGCAATAAGAGAACCGCTGACCAAGTGATTCTAATAAGATTTTTGATATTTATTGGTAACAATATTCTCAATTAGCCTTTCTCACGCGGTCACGCCGCCATTTTTGGGGTACTGCCTTTTCCACTGAGATTGTATGCAGTAAATGAGGGTTTGTATGACTAGAATTGTGAGTATAATTATTATAAGTTAATTTACAGTTAAATATTTGAAACACTTCACATCTTTTAGATTTTTCACGTCGTTTTTAAAAAAGGTACCCCAAAAAAGGCTAATTGAATAGTTCATAAATCAAATGACGAACTTCATATGAACAAAAAATGTAAAAATGCTGAAATACTATCTATTATATCATTGATAATATCAAATATCCGCAAAGAACAATTTGATGAATTTGTTGTTTTTTTGTTTTAAATCTGTGCTATGCCAGCAATTCCAGAAAAGCCAATTACGCTTTTATGTATTGTTTCGAGCAGGTTCTCGTGTCCAGACTGATGAAACATGTGTATTGATGATACAAGACAGGGACACTTGCTAATAAATTGAAGCTAAATGATAAAAAAGAGAAATAAGTCTGATTGATCTTTGCATGCTTTCATATACGGGTGGGCAGCAGCACTAAAAGCCCAGGTCAAATAAATATGAGAGTTGATGAGAGCTGACATGCAGACTCTGACGTATTGTAACGGAGGATATTTCAAGCTCTAGACTAACACTAAATGAAGATTTGATGAGTGTTGTATGTTATAAAAGTATGTTATAACTTAATTAAATACAACACATGATCGATAGCGTTGTAAAAACACTTAACCAGGGTCGCGTGACTGCCAACTCTGATGCACTCTCATCCTCGTTTGATCCGAGCTTAAACGAGTTTAGGGTTAATTGACTTGTGCATGCAAGTGAACGAATCCTATTATAGTCAGATTATTTTAACCATATGTACCGTGCCGAGCACACTACTTCTTAGATCAACATACTCACAACAGAGTCCAAGTGAAGAACAATATATTTGGTTAATTACTAGATTAATTTATAGTACAGACACCAACCCGCGCCAACTTTAGTTATCTTACAATTAGTTATTTATGTAATATTACGTGCGCACACACCCTACAGGAAACTACGCCCAAATTAACATCATTAGCGCAATAGGAAAATATTCAACCCACGTACGCTACACATATATTATATTTTTCGACTATATGGTGAAAAAGTGGATGGACCGTGTCCCCTCCCCCTGCCCCCAGTTCCGCGGGCCCTGTTTTATGGTGTTATATAATGCCCGAGAGGGAATGTTCGTTTTAAATATTAGAAGATATTGGATGAATTCTTCAGGCTAAAAAGTAAAATATCGTAATACTTGCTCCACTCAAATTACAAACTATACAAATAGAAATACAAACAAATACCAACAAATCATTACAATTGAATCAGAAATATATAAAACCGAGCTATTTAAAAAATAGTGGAATAAAATTGAAATGTGGTAGATCTAATTGTTTTAACAGAGCTTGTGCTCAAAACGTATTGTTAGGGGCGGCGCAAACCCTATTTTGTTTAGGGGGGGAGGTGTTAGTGAAATTGTGCCGAGTCATTTTGTAGTTTGCCGACTCATTAACCTGGGTAGATGTGTACGTGTATCCTTCAAATAGAACGTATGTACAATAATAACCAACTATTATTTTGATACTCACAATGTTACATTTGTAGGAGTAGAAAGTCTGAAATATATTACATAACGAATTTATAATATGGGCCCGCATGGGCTCTTTTTTAAAAATGCTGCTTTGCCTTTGCTGCTTTTCTAATCCATAACAACTTAACAAAGACTTAATAGTATATAACTGTATATTAGTAGCAAAAACTGTCAATACATGCTGACATTTCACTAGCTAGTTTTTAGTCTTGAAATGCACCTAAGAAATGACAAGAGCAAATTTTTAAAAATAGCCATTATTATGCACGGCTAATGACTTGGCTTTTATTCCCATTGACTTAGGACTGCGTGCATGTTTAAATTTAGTATCCAGTGCTCCAGATGCTATTACGCAAAAAGAAACACCCGTCCTCTATTTGCCAACAGCGCACAGATGTTTTGTTCCGTGATGTTCGGTAACTACGGTTGGAATTCAAATTATTTAATCTTGGTTCCTTCCTACCCAATTCACATTTTGCCGATTGGGAAAACAATTTTCCGACTCACTGAAGCGTGGTGGGGGTTTTTCATCCCCCTACACCCCATTTCTAGCGCATTTTTGAAATATTTAACTGTCGGTATCAAATGTGCGAGTTAAATATTAATTGTGTATAAGAGTGGGGAACGCGAGGCGCAGCCGAGCGTTTTATGTCTGATAAAACACGACAACGAAGTGTTTTAAATAGAGTTAAAACACGACTACAAAAAAAACTAATTAGGATGAACAATTATACAATACCACATGTGTTTTATCAGGCTTATGGCTGACATGATTTCTGACAAGGTTTCTGAATTATTCATGATATTTTAAGTAACTTTTACGTTTATATTTACAACAAAACATAGACGGAGCGGGAGGGGGATGCGCACCCCTCAAAAATATTTTGCCAACCCCCGCCAAAAGAAAGCTTTCCCACCCCACCTAGAGAAATTTGCACCCCCCTCCCCAAATGAAAGAAAGTTTAATGCTCATTGGGATAAATGACAGTAGTGTGATTGAAATAAAGATTTTGAACTAAGTAAGGATTTTGAACAAAATTAATACGACCAAAATAAGACCAAAATCCCACAAGGATTTTGAACTAAATAAGACAAAAAACTCAAAATATTCTGGGGTTTTCGTCCCCTTACCCCCATTGGCAATTGTGCCCCAACTGTGCCTCTTCGTCCTCTTACCCCCATTGGCAACTGTGCCCCTGCTACAGCTTGCTCGGCGGCGCTACGCACCCTGTCGAGTCACCTCCCCCTACATTTTTGGTACATCCCCTCTAAATTTTCGGCATCCCCCCAGAGCAAAATCTGAAAATCCGCCTATGTAGAAGAACACATAAAATCTTGACTGTTTCAGTAGAAAAATCTGTAGTTGAAAATTCTTGACTGTTTCAGTAGAAAGAGTCACTGAAGTTGATTGAATAGATCTACTGAGTTGATTGAATAGATCTATTTAGTCCCTGATAATTTAGAAATAACATGTGTGGAGATTACTAGGCAACGTAGTAAGCCTTTTCTAATTGCTACATGGTATCGACCACCTAATTCAGAGCTCGACATATTTACCAACTTTGAATTGTTTCTTTTTAAGTGCGATATGGAAAATAAGGAATTAATCTTAGTTGGGGATCTAAACTGCGACGTTAACAAACTAGCTCCTGATTCACAACCTCATAAACTGCAAACTTTATGCTCTTTATATCAATTAACTCAAGTCATTAATGAACCTACGGGAATTACGGAGACAACATCCACACTGATAGACTTAATACTTACAAATAAACCTGAATATATTTCGACTGTTGGTGTTTTACACCTTGGTATATCCGATCATAGCTTAGTCTACGCTGTAAGGAAATTTGAATTACTTAAATCTATAGACCAACTATAAAAGAAGTCCGCGATTTCAAACACTTTTCTGAATCGCAATTCCGCGCTGATTTACTGCAGGTACCCTGGGATACGATTTGCTACGATGATCCCAGTACATGCTGGATTGTATGGAAATCAATTTTTTACGAAATTTTAAATAAGTATGCACCTGTACGCCCAAGGAGAACTAAAGCTAATTCGGTCCCATGGATTACACCTGCTAGTAAACAACTAATGAGGAATAGAGATCAGTTACCATAAAAAGAAAGCCATTAGATTTAAATCATCAATTCACTGGGATAAATACAAATCCTTACGGAACAGAGTAAATAAGCAAATGCGTAAAACAAAACTGACTTTTATCACAAAGAGATAGGGGCTGACTGTACATATTCAAATGATTTCAAAAAAATTTGGTCCCTTATAAATTCCCTTACTGGAAGGAATAACAAATTTCCAGTATTACAGAAATATCAGTGAATGACAACAGTATTACCGATTCTATGTTAATCGCTGAAACGTTAAATGAATATTTTGTTAACATTGGCCCTAGCCTAGCTTCTGAAGCTAGTGAAGAGCCTCTTACTCGACACACTACGAATAGCTACAATAATTCCAACGATATTCCATTTCCATCGTATTAATGTAGAAAACATTTTTCTGGCATTAATGAACCTTAAGATAAACAAATCTACTGGCCTTGATAAAATTCCAGCCAATGTTCTCAGACTCTCTGCGGATATTATTGCCCCGTCATTAACATATATATTTAATTTATCACTTGACACTGGTATTTATGTTGATGACTGGAAACGCGCGCGAGTAATTCCAATTTACAAATCTAAAGATCAACGGAAATGTGAAAATTATAGACCAATTTCCATACTCCCCATTGTAAGTAAAGTTTTTGAGAGAGAGGTTTTTCGACAGCTTTATGGCTATCTTTCCAATAACTCATTACACTGGCCTGTAGGCCAAGTGTCTTAAATCCCTCTTTTTCTGTTTTCTGTTTTCGACGAGAAATGGAGTTTGCGTTAGGTAATCGCAGGCTCAGGGTGCAACGTGCTCCAGTGACATATTCAGTTCAGTTTCAAAGTGGTGGCTTTTCACTGAGCGATCTAAGCGTGGTGGGGGTTTTTCATCCCCCTACACCCCATTTCTAGCGCATTTTTGAAATATTTAACTGTCGGTATCAAATGTGCGAGTTAAATATTAATTGTGTATAAGAGTGGGGAACGCGAGGCGCAGCCGAGCGTTTTATGTCTGATAAGACACGACAACAAAGTGTTTTAAATAGAGTTAAAACACGACTACAAAAAGAAAACTAATTAGGATGAACAATTATATAATACCACATGTGTTTTATCAGGCTTATGGCTGACATGATTTCTGACAAGGTTTCTGAATTATTAATGATATTTTAAGGTGCCGGTTTCCTATGGATTTTACGTTGTGTCGCACTCTGGCCTTTCTTGCGTGTTGAATTAGTGTGTTTTTCTTTGTGTAACGACTCGAAAACCCCAAAATTTGGACCCAGCGAATTTATACAATATAGTGGAATATAAACAAGCCAAGGACAAGTTAAAGGTTTGACAGTTTGACTTTTTAATTAACAAGTATAAATATACGTTGTAGGCTCATAAACATGCGTTGTGCTCTTGTATTTATGTGGATAATTATAAATTTGCACCTAATTACATTAATTTGCGCCAAATTACTTTCTAATTCATCATATCAGTTGATTACTATAAAATGTATGTTTTCGATTGTATTCAGTGAGGTGGCGTTGCGTGCGGCGAATTGAAACGTGATACAGTTCGATTTGTTTTTGCAACAAGATCCAACTTCCCCCCCCCCCCCACACACACTCTTTTAAATCTCAAATTGTTTATTAGACGGTTTACTGGTTGAGGTTAGAGAAGGGCTTTGGGTTGGGATTTGGGTCGTATTTTTTAGAAGAATCGTCTACGTCTATGAACTTTTTAGCACCTGAAACTACCCATATAACGGCATTAAAAATCAAGGACTATAATTTCTTCGCTATTATTGGCCCGTCATTATTCACGATTGGTAGTTGATCATCATAGTTACAGTGGGCCTGGCTTGTCAGGTTGAGTTGCCCGTAGCCGGACAGAGAGTACGTCTGAGCCGGCGTCTTGGCATATTATGGTTGATAGTTGCTGATCATGATTGTATTTATTGGTTGTATTTATATGATGCAGTATCCCTATGATCCTGTATACCTATCTACTTCTCTACTACACATATTACACCTAGTACCACGCAAGTTGCCATTTTCAGGCCAGTGTGAACGCCTGAGCAGGCGTCTTGTTACTTTCTAAATTCCAATCAGGGTTTAGACCTAAACACTCAACCCTGTCTGGGTTGATACAAATGTGTGATAATTTACTTAAAAACATGGATAGTGGTCAAATAAATTGTATAGTCTTTCTTGATGTTAGAAAAGCCTTCGACTCCATAAATCATGAAATTCTGATTGATAAAATGCGTAATTTTTTCGGGGTAACAGGAAACCAACTAAGATAGTTCGAATCATACCTGAATAACAGAGTTCAACAATGTCTTATAAACGGACAACTATCGAGACCAAAAAAAATAATATGCGGAGTTCCACAGGGGTCCATCCTTGGTCCTCTATTATTTTTATTATACTTAAATGATATGCTGATGCATGACACGGAAATTTGTGCATCTTCTAATGACCGCGCTGACCTTGTCGACAAGGTAAATATTGATCCTGAAAACATACGCAAATAGATGATACAGAATAAACTTCAAATCCACCCCAGTAAATCGAAACATATGTTCATTGGATCTCCCTATAACTTTAAGAATAAAGTATCTGGTAATCCTATTTTAATTAATAATAAGCTAGTACCCAGGATTAATAAATATTCATGCTTGGGCGTGACTATGGACGAAAGGTTGTCTTGGGATAAACATATTGATTCAATCTGTTCTATTTTCATCTATAAAATTCTGAATGGCCACATCGCACCCAATCTTAAAGAAGCATTTCAATTTAATAATGAAAGACATAATAGTTACAATCTTAGAAATAGGGATACTGATTTAGCACCACCTATGCCGAAAAAAGAATTCGGCAAGAGGTGCTTCAGTTATAATGGTGCCTTGCATTGGAATAAACTTCCCCATGAGGCAAAAATTGCTGAATCCTTAAGCTCTTTCAAATCGATATTGAAACAAAGAATGAATTGAAATTTGTTTGTGTGTAATCGTGCAGCTAAAATCACTTGTATTTTTTTTGTCATATTTTGTATTTCTTGTATATAGTTAATTTCTTGTAAATAGGTAATTTCACGCCCCTCATGGAAACCAGCCTTCCAACGGCTGTTGAGGCTAGCGTGGGTTAAATAAAGTTTTGTATGTATATGTATGTACTTAAGGGGAGTTGCATCAAGAATAACGCAAACAGCTCAGGGTTGGACTGGGCCCATGGTCCGACGGTATATTCAAATCGTGGGTGGACAAATCGGGAAACCAAATCTCACCATTAATTAATAGCGAAAGTACGTTGCTTTCAAGTGCTCTGGTAAATACTCGAAGTCTTAAGAGTGTCCAGATATCTAATTTTACCGCTTTTCAAAACTTTATATGTCTCGAAACGTCGATTAAAAATCAAAATGTTATTCCGAGTTACTGTCATTTTGTATTTTCTTAAAATACTGAGTGGTTCCCGTAATTAGTGAAAATTTAGATATTATATTTTATTTTATATAATACCTTATTAAATTCTGATCGTTTAATTGGCTGTTGATGGTCTCGTGATATTGAATAGAAAATTCCATTTCCCAAGAGTGCAATGGAATACGTTCCATTGCACTCTTTGCGAGTGCACCATTGCACTCTTTGCGAGTGCAATTGTACTATACGTTTTATTCCATTGCACTCATTCTGTTTTCGATAAATCATACGAATCTATTACTCGGCTGTCGCCTCGTTGAATGGAACATCAGTTCCATCTTTCACCTCATGACAATATTCTTACCATTGCACTCATAAACATTCGTTATTTGTATAATACAGGGTGTATAAAACAAAACTGAACAGATATGAAATTGCTCTCAATTTCGCATCACAGCCATTAGTATCTAGTTTTTTTTATGTATATAGACCCATTGCACTGACGTCACAAATCCTTAGAGTGTCCCCCAGATGCTCCTTAACAATATCTGTTCAGGTATACAACAACCACATACAGCGCAAAAATTAACCATTTTAATACAAAATTATCATAAAGTTTTACAAAATTTGCTCTGTTTACAAAAGTTATATTATACATGGATTGCTAATTTGTCCTCCAGATGCATCATCACCGGCGCTGTGACGTCATGTGCAATGGGTCTATAGTGTCTTTGGGTACTTAGAATATTGAAAAAAAATTCTCGAACTCAAATTTTGTGAACCATGGGGGTGTGTCTTTTCCAACAAACTAAAAATGGCTTGCGCACGAAATTTAAAAGCTTTAATTGTATTTTGAGTTAATGGATGGAAAACTTGTTGGGTATGTTAGAGAGTCATGAAATACTGAAAAATACACAGTGAGATATTTTCCATATCTTCACTAGTGGAGATATCGATCTCGTGACTTTTTCCAATTTGCTTTTGAGCGCGAAATTTCACAATTTTTTGCTTGGGACTATACAGAGTGTATAAAACAAACTGAGCAGATTTGAAATTGCTCTTAATTTTGCAAAACTTCTATAGTATCTTGTTTTTTATATATATATATATATATATATATATATATATATATATATATATATATATATATATATATATATATATATATATATATATATATATATGTATATATATATATATATATATATATATATAGTTTCTTTGGGTACTTATAATGTAGAATAATGAAAAAAATAATTCTCTCTCAAATTTTGTAAACCAGGGGGGGTGTTTTTCCAACAAACTAAAAATGGCTGAGATCTAAAAGCTTAAATCGTATTTTGAGTTAATGAAAGAAAAATGTGTTGTGTGTTTAATTGCTGCACGAAATTTCAGAAAATTTGCTTCAGTTTAAGCCCTTTAACTATTCACGCAAAGTTACATTTGTTCCTAAAATATCAGCTTTTTGCATGCTTATAATAATTAATGCGTTTGCCTAATTTGCTTATGTCAGCAATATGCAAATTAGGTAAAGGCATTAATTAAGCATGCAAAAGGCTGATTTTTTAGGAAAAAATGAATAGTTTTTAATTACTGCACAAAATTTCAGCAAATTATCTGAAATTTTCTACGGTAATTAAAAACTCAACAAATTTTCCATCCATTAACTCAAAATACGATTAAAGCTTTTAAATTTCGTGCGCAAGCCATTTTTAATTTGTTGGAAAAACACCCCTTCCCCCTGGTTTACAAAATTTGAGTTTGAGAATTACATATATCAAAAACTGGATATTAATAGTTGTCTTGCAAAATGGAGAGTAATTTCAAATCTGTTCAGT
The DNA here is from genome assembly GCA_902702795.2 of Paramuricea clavata. Taxonomy (NCBI): domain Eukaryota; kingdom Metazoa; phylum Cnidaria; class Anthozoa; order Malacalcyonacea; family Plexauridae; genus Paramuricea; species Paramuricea clavata. The sequence continues at coordinate 2,394 of CACRXK020004370.1, read as the reverse complement.
TTTTTTTATACACCCAGTATAGTGGTTGACCCTTCAAAATAACACTCTATGCAGTGTATATTGGATACACACAATCTTTTCTGATGAAAAACATCATTCAAAAGCTGAACTGTGCCTATAGCTTCAAAAATCACGCATGTGTACCCAACTGTTCAGCATGAAAGCCACACGACCTTATGTTTAACAGGCTTCTAACATATACACCAATAACAGAAATATAAATTCACAATTTTATAGCCATTATCGCCGGTCCAGTTTTATCGCCTGTTATGGATAAAATGGTGATAATGGCGATCAAGCATGTGTGAAGACCGATAACATTTGCAAATTCAAAGAGTTTTGAACAACTAAACACTAAATCTTTTAAGCTTAGCTCTAGCTGCACTGGAGAATTAATTTGTGTTTTAATGACATAATCTTAAGGGATACATCCCCATGCAGAGCTCATGCACAAAACAAAGAAAAACTTTCTTGTCCGTTCCAATCCACGGATAATTTTCCTGAGTGGAAACTAGCTTTAATTACTCGAGCTAGAAACGTCCAGTTAATGGAATTGCGTTGTTAATTTTATGTTCTTATGCCGCTGAGGCCGCTCAATACTTTAATAATTCCGTGAAGCTCAAGCATCATTTTATATTATTTTAAAGCGCATGTACTTTAGATAGGGAAGCTAATGCGATGCATCCTACCATCCTACATAATAGAAATTCGACATTCTCATAGACATGCCACGGGGTTCCTTCAATGATCTGAGTTGAAGGATTCAAATAATAAAATTACCCCCATAATAATAATTTGAGTCAAGCTAGTGGAACATACAGATAGCAGCTGAGTAAAAAGGTGGTTTTACAAAGTAATACTATATTATCATGCGGCTGATTGTGGTCAACCAACGGTTATCTAGGTAAGAAAATAATATCAAGTTTTCTGAATGTATTTAGTTGTTGAATGTTTTAAAGTTAAAGCACACTTTAGGCAAATACATTGAAAAAATGAGAAATATACGTAGTTTCATTTTCTCTGTCATATAGAGTGCCAACGATGCCGTGCATTTCCGGCCACTGAAACCTACAAGTAATGATTATATCTCGCACAAAAATGAACGACAGTATGGTTAACTGATGTCAAATTATGATCAATCACGTTTGATTTTCTCTATATCTACTTTCGATAGAGAAATAACAGAAACAACTTACCAGACGAGGTTTAGGTAGACAAGCAATTATTCAAGATAACGGAACTTCGAGACTCGTTGATGTACAGCAGCAGTTTGCCTTTCTGGATCACTGTAAAATGACAGTTAACCACATGTAAGTTCACACTGATCATAATACCGTTTGCTGAAACAGAAACCTCACTAAACTGAAATTTTAACGGTTGTATGTATAAGACCAATACGAATGTGCTTGCGTGTATGATTCATTAAGCAGTTATGACAAGCTTCGAAGCCGCGACCTGGATTTCTAAAGCTCAGTGGGGTAGGCTAATTTCATAAATAAAGACTATTAATCAATTCGTATTCAATTTCTAGAAGAATAATCCTTCGTATTCATTGGGCCGTTTGCAGCGTCTCGATATCGTTCACTTTCATTAAGCACTGTCTTGGAACTGAAATATTTTTACGGGAACTAACACTTTCAAGCACGCTGAGTTCAAATCCGAAAACTTCCCGCGTCGTAGACCAGCAGTTTTCTCACAAACTGCTATTTTATGTTCGCTAATTTCACAACAATTTTTTTCATTATTCAACGACACAGATCGATGACGACACATGCATGATTATAATATCACTCAAAACGACCAATTTTATTATTATTAACCAGTTTTCGTTTTAACAAAAGATCGTTTTGTTTGAATCCGTTTTGAGAGTTATGTAATCTTATATAGTAGAATAGAGATAAGGAAATTTAACCTATATGAAGAACAGTTTAGACAGAACTATGCAAGGCAAAACCTAACAACTTTTTAAATTCCTATATATTACTGCAATAAATGTAATACGGAACACGTTTCCAACATAAAGATGTGCTGACACGCAATTTGTTCAGGCAAATAGTGTCATAACCTACAATCTGAAGTCTTATATTAATTTAATTAAAATTTATGAAGCGGCAGCGTACGTTGCTTTCGTTTAGGTGGCTTGAACTTAAAATGCCGACCTCGAGAGTTATTTCCCACTGTACTTCTTATAAGGCCAGCACTGCCCTAGTGATATAAACTCTACTTATTTTTCCTGAGTCAAAGTGCCGTGCACCATTGAAACTGCACGAAGTAAGAAATACACGGATATAGTGAAGTAACCGATAAATATATATATATATATATATATATATATATATATATATATATATATATATATATATATATATATATATATATATATATATATATAGA
>CACRXK020004369.1:0-32007 GCA_902702795.2 Paramuricea clavata | reverse complement strand
GGGGTTAGGATTATGGTTAGGATTTGGATTAGCGTTTGGATTAGGATTTTGTAATTGTAGATTGGCTTTACAACGCCAATAGATTATTGGTTACAACGTGCGAAACGGCTGAATGTTGACAACTTGCTACAAGGTTGATGAGCTCAACCGACTTGTTCCGAATTGTTCTAACAACTTGTTATCGTCCTGCAATTCAACAACTTGTTAGAAAGTTGTGAGTGACAAGCTTGTAGCAATTGATAAAATAACAGCATTGTTACAACTTGTTGACAAGCTTGCTACAAGCCTGTTGCAAACACATCTTGTTGACCAGTTGTGACATTTTTACGTGGGTAGGACAACAGCCCCTCTTTCTTTCTCTGTAGTTTGGAAGCTGTAAAAATATTGTTGTAATTACATGGAAATAATTCCAAAAAATGTAAAGTATTTGCAATACCTTTGTAAAATATTTTCTTGCAATGTAATATGATTATTTTTATCAAGACCACCAATAAAAATGACAGTAAATTTTAAGTCGCTATTGAATACATTTTTATAGTTCATATATATGTGTATTATGTATACGAGCCTTGCGATAGAATATGTGCTTGGTCACGAATGATTTCCCCCCTTTATTCATGCGTGCAAATTTTGACTGAGAAAAAGTGAATAAATATGTATTCTATATCTGTCACAGTTCGAAATGCAAATATTTTTTATGAAGCACATGTAGGATGTATTTCAATCGGAATGCTTTTCAATTTTCAAAAACCAGAAAATATTACACCTGATAATATTTTCGGCATTGAAGTACATTTTTGGTACTGTATTTTTTATCAAGTTCTCAACAAACTTAAAAACTTCACACTGAATCAGTATCGCAAGATGTTTCAAATATTAAGAATTGTATGAAACTTTTAAACTGGTTTTGATGCCTTGTATATTAGCATAGATAGTCAGAGAACAAAGTAAGATTCGATGCAAAAATCCTGGCAAAAATGTCCAAACTTTGTTACAATTGATATTCCCCAGCCGTATACCTGTTGCCTGTAACAAAATCTAGCCAATAAGCGTCGCTGATGTAAACCAAACAGAACAGGTATGTAGACGCTATGCGTGAATTCATTTGAATATTGCTGCATGAAATATATACAAACGTTCAGTAATTTTCTGTGCGTAATATTTGGTCAAGGAATTATTTTGGTACTTTGCTTCGATTGTGTGGCTTACCATTTTCTGGTGATTCTTAATGGGATTGTTACATTTCATGATGGAGCCATGCTAATAAAAACGGAGTAAATTATACCCGTGTCCATTAAATATCGTGTACTGACCATTGTGGATTTTCGTCCGATGATAAACGAAGACCATTATTAATTAACATCATTGAAATCATTTATTTTTTTTATATGGATACGAATTTTGGTTTTTAATGTGAAAGAGTTTTGGCGCAATGTGTATTTTGGCGCCTGTTACAGGTGGCTTCGAGGAGTAAAAGACGCCGTGAAAGTTTGCCAAGAATTAACACTTCAGAAACTTGGAAAAAGCTTTAAAAGGCTGGTTGTAGAATTGTCAATTTGCTGTGAATGACTGGTATAATTTGCAAGGCAGGGTAAATAAGCTGGACTATTTGTTAACATTTTGTTTACAAGCGCATGATATAAGGAGATGCGTTGTTTATGAAGGTGCCAGTCATATATATATTGGATTTTACTCTGAATTTCTTATTCAGTGGAAAGGTTTCAATTTTTCTTCGTGTCATAAAAGCGAGGCAATTTGACAGCTTTTGAAGTACAAGAAATAATTTGCGTTCAAAATGTCTGGCATTCTCTCTTCAGATAGCCAACTAATTCACGACGAACTCGAGAAAGCCAAAGAAACCGTTACCCGTTTACGCTGTATAAACGGATTCACCCCAGGTTTTTGTCGGAACAGCGCGGTTTGTCCAGGATGCTGGCGACATGAGCAAGACGTCACGGTCGGAAAATATTCGGAAGTTAACGGAACGTATTCGGGTCCCCGTGACGACCCTTGGGAATCGATTAATACGCCTTATTCTCGTGTGGATTCTGATGGCTATGGCAGTAGTAATAGTTCAGCTAAACCTTCCTTGTACATGCACTCGCGGGACGAATCTTACAGCCGCGAGATGTCCCGCGGGAAATCGAGTATGTCCCGCGCGAAATCCACGATGTCCCGCGGCGATCTCGCGCGAGTACACGAACAGATCAATTCCTTGGAGAAAAATATTCGTGGTCCTGTGCTTTCCTACATTCAAAACATCGAGCAACAGAATCTGGATTTGGCTGATGCTGTCGAGTCGATTCAACAACATTTACTGAAACACGAACGCGACTGTCCCGCGGGGAAGGTGACGAATCTTCGTGATATGTCGGGAGGAGTTCGTAAACCGTCGGAAGGTTTTCGGAAATTGTCGGAAGGTGGTCGGAAACTGTCGGAAGGTGGTCGAAAACTGCCGCAAACTGGTCGTAACCAGTTGTTATTCGGTGAGTCCGAAGAGGACGAGTTAATGCAGCGAGTAAACGCTAGTTACAAGTCGGAACAGGAGTCTTGGTTTCGTGCGGATAATCTCGCAAGAGAGTTGTCCATTTGTCGGGAGAAGTTGGAAAATTCCGAAGCGAGAGTGAAAGAATTGTTCAGAAATCTTTCGCAAAGGCAAGTGAGCGGAGCGCCGGCTAGCAGCGAGATGTTGTTAGAAAGTCAGCTACAACGACAACAACAACTCGCTGAAGATTATCACAAGGAATCCACGTCGAAAGAAAGAGAGCTGAGTTTCCTAACCATTGAGAAATACAACCTACAAAGCGAAGTCAGTTCGCTTTTGTCAGATCTCGAGTCGTGCAACAGAAAACGCGATGAGATGGTCTTGGAACAGAAGAAATTGCAAGCCACCTTGGGAGCGAAACGACAACGAATTAGCGACCTTCAAAACGAGATGTCGGCGACGAAATCAGAAAACCGACAATTGAAAACAAGATTCCGTGATGAGCTTGGGAAAGAGCGCTCCGTCAGCGAACAGAAGACGCAAAAGCTGTACGCCAATGATCGTGAAATTAAAGAATTGGGAAAGAAGGTTAAGAAGTTCGAGCAGAACTATGCTTCACATAAGGACGTTACATATCGTTTGGAAAAAGACAAATTAGAACTGTTGTCCAAGGCGAAACAGTTGAATAATGAACTCAAAATAAAAGAATCCGATTGTAAAAGCCTACGGCAAGAAAATGAAAAGTTGACTACAGAGATTAACAACGTCCAACAGGAGGCAATTCTGAGTAAAAAAGACACTGAGAATGCAAACGTTTACGTTAAGAACCTTAAAAGTGAACTCAAAGAAGTCCAAAGTTCGTTGAAGGTCTTGGAGCAGTCTTTGACAGAGAGTAGAGTTCACGAATCCAAAACCACCACAGAGATTGAAACGTTTATTAAGGAGCAGCTCGAACTTAAGTCTCAAATTGAAAAGTACGAAAGCGAGAAGATCGTTCTGACGCAAGAATTGACCGTATTGCAAACACGTGAAGTCGAATACGCCAACGAAATTACACTGATGAAAGAGAATTATGGAACGTCGGAAAAGGGTTTTAAGGATTTAACCGAGAATTGCTCTGCTCTTAAAACCGAACTCGAACTATCACGCGAGAAGTATCTTCAGCTAAAAAAAGAGAACGATGAATTGCTATTGGCGAAAGCTGATTTGGAAAAGTCAGGGGGTTCTATCAGAGACGAATTAACTGAAGTTACTGCAAATTATAATGATCTATTGGAAAAGAACGGTCGAGTTTCTTCAGACTTGAAAGCTTATAAAAGAATAGTCGGCGAACGCGATGAACAGCTTAAGAAATTGGAACTCGAATTGACCAATTTACATAAAAAGCAAGACAAAGATCTTAAGGATTTGTTACGTAAAGATAAAGAAATTGCATTCCTCAAGGCTAGGGTTTCCTCTTTCGATCGTAATACGCGAGGAGGCCTGGGGGCGGCTCGGTCTCTCAGCCAATCAAGCTTGAGTACTCTACAACACGAGTCCGCGCAGCCCAGCAAGGAGACTGAGATCTACTTGGAAAGAATCGTGGAACTCGAAAGCGAATGTAAAGCGCAGAAGGGTCAAATTGAGAAATTCCAAAAAGAGGAATTGTATTCCAAGAAAGAAGTGCAACGATCCGATTCTCTGAAACTTGAACTGGCGCAGCAAGACGATGAAATACAGAAATTGAAACGTGAGATATCACGTTCGAAGCAGGTAAGAATGATAATCGATTATTCCAGCTGTAGACGAAATTTTTATCTAGACAAGAAAAATGAAATCCATTACCATCGCGCTAGAAAGAGCATCTGAAAATGAGTAAAATTGCAAAGTTTGGTTGCGAATTGTTGTAAAATGAGGAAAATATAGTCCTGTGAAGTTCGCAAATTTTGTATATATTTACATCACGCGCGGTAAAAATAACCATTTTTGAGCCGAATGTGGTTATTTTTACCGCGCGTAATACAAATATATACAAAATTTGCAAACTTCACAGGGCTATATTTTCTTCATTTTACAACATTTAGCAACCAATCTCTGCAGTTTTACTCATTCTAAGACGCTCTTTCTAGCTGTGATGTTGGATTTCGTTCTTCTTGCCTTGATCAAAATTTAGTCTAACTGGAATCACCCATTCTTCCATTTTGGTGGGCAGTCCACACTATGACTAGTTTGTGCACATGTAGAGCATTTAATTAAACAAAATAATCTCATTATTTTCCCCCTCAATCTGCTTTTGCGCCAAAGTCTCGTGAGATTGCTTGAAAGCACCTATTGGTTTGTGTATGAACTGACACGGCACATACTCAGGAACTGAATTCAGTCCGTATTTATTTTAGATCATCGAGGACTTGGAAGTTAAGGAGGAGCAATTGGGTACAGTTGAGGTGGAGAGGGAGAAATTGAGGCAAGAAGTGAGCAAGCTTCAAGCGAAGGTTGAAGAGACCGCGCAGTTGAAACAAGACTGGGAACAAAAAGATCAAGAGATCAAAGCCCTGAGAAGAATGTCATCTGATGAAGCTGATATGGAGGGCAAGGTGTCCAGATTCAAGGATAGGTAAAGAGGTTTTTTGTTGATAAAATATTTTCGTTGTTGTGTACTGTAAGTACTTAGTAGAAATACCTTGAGTCCCAAAAGGATTAAACACACACAGTCTTTATGATACAAGCTCATACTAAGTTATAGTAGTTCGTTAAGTGTACGACTGTTGCTAACGAGTACAGGGTGTTACAAAGGTGTCAGGGTGATTTTTAGTCGCACCTAGCTGACTGGTATTCCATTGATTACTGTCGCGTACTTTGATATGACACAGACTTAAGACTCAAGGTGTACTTAGTCGTTTAGCTAAAATACTGTTTTCTGAAAGGTATTATTCATTCAATGACTTGAAACAAAATGAGTTAGAATATCAATTCGACAATTCCTTGTTTTATCACTCCAATCATGAATTTAAGTATTCATGAATTTCACAACATCTGCATTACAAAATGTTTAGTCACTTTAACCACTACCCTTTTTGCTTGGAAATGATTTCGATGGAATATTCCCCATAACATTTTAATACTGATTATTATCATCTGACACACCAGATGTCGTGAAAAAGATGAAGAGATTGAAGAACTGCATAAAAAAGTGATCGCACTTCAGGTGAAAATTAAAGATTTTGTTCAACAAAATTCTGAAGCTGAAGAACAAGTGAGAAACATCAAGGAAAAATATGCGACAGAGTTGAACGAGAAGGAGAAGATCACTCATGCCTTGTCTGCCTCGGAAACAAAATGTCGTTCCCTGGAGGAGGATGTACAGAGGCTGGAAAGCAGTAGCGCGGACTGGGAGAAAAAGGTTTTGGAAATGAAGAACAAGGTGGAGAGTTTGGAAAATGAGAAAGAGGAAGAAAGTGATAAATTGACGGAGTTGACAGCAGAAATCAAGAAGAATGAAGAGGAAATAGGGACACTGCGAAAACAGGTAACACAAAATGAAAACAGTTAAAAATTTTAGGGCATGGCTAAGAGATTTCTTGAAATGTTTTTGTTATTGCAAGAGACCACTGGCCTGTTTTCATCTTATGTGACCAAACCAAAGATGTTGAATGGCGTCGAATAAAAGTTTTATCTTTTGCAAACCAGCCTTAGTTTTTCTTGCTGAAAACATTTCGTATTCTTGAAGTGCAATTGTCCATCATTGTTAAAATTTTTTCATTTCTGATTGCAATAATACGAAAAAAGACCTTCCAAATTAAATCACTTTGTTTAGGCATTCTTTCCAGTTAAACTTGGATTGCTCTTCTTCCCCCTTGTATTGCTTTATACATTTTCGGATTTCCACCCTAGGTTCTAGACCTTGAAGAACAAAATAGCATGACAGCGAAACAAAACGAAGAACTGTTGGCCGCTAATGACATACCTGATGGGGCAAGCACCCCCCTGGACAACTCCTTGGATGGCAGCAGAGCCACTTTAAGTCGCACAGGTCGCGCAAGCGCTATGGAGCGACTAGACACCCTTGAAGAGGAAAACATCCAACTTCTGAACAGACAGGCCGAGCTGGAGGACGAACTTGACGCGTCCGAGGAACACGCAGGGGAGCTGAAGAGCGCGCTCAAGGCAAAACGCGAGAACGTAAACGAACTACACGCGGAATTAGATCTGCTCAAGGAACGAATGAAGAGTTTAGAAAAAAGCAAAGCAGAACTGGCAGACGAGAACGAGCAACTACAGCAGACGGGTCTCTTGTCCAAACAGAAGATTGGAGATCTTAAGGTGACCAGTGAACGGTATATCGAAGAATCGGATGAATTGGAGAAAGCGCTGACGACAGCAGAACAGAGAGTGGAGGAGCTGGAGAAACGACTTGATGAGGTAAGGGCTGATACTTCGTGTTATGTTTCATTTTAGAATCTGTGAACCAGTGAGCTCCGTATATCTGTAGCGAGAACTCGAACTTTGTGCCGAAATTTCGTATTTTGACTTCCATTTAAAGAATAATACTATGGTTTTATAAACTGCACTTAGTTGGGAATATCGTATTAAAACGGTTTACGATCTTTATATCTATTGGACGTCAATTTCTTCCATTATTTTTATTATTATATAAAACCATATTTTCCACGGCGTCCAATTCACATATCGTGCTCTTCCCTGGAGTCATGAAAAATTAACATTAAATATATACAACATGAGACTATTACTAGATTGTAGACTATTACAAATATATATGAGATATAAGATAAAAACTTTTAGACAAATATGTATAAGTGTTTTAAATTGGTTAACTGATTTAACATTAGTTGCATGCTCAGGTAAGTTATTCCACAGCAGGATAGCATCTCTGTATGGGAAAGTTTTTGCTCCAGTTGCGTTGTTTTTGAAGTACCGGAATAAAATTTGGGTTCTTTACAATTGTGTTAAGGTATCCGGTAAATGTGCGAGCAGCGAAGGTCAACTACAAAGTATGGGTGAAAGATTGGCAAGAAAGGAAAAAGAACTGGAAGTTGTCGAAAATCAAGTGGAAGAACAACGCAAGCTTTGCGATGGCTACAAAGCCTCAGCCGAGAAGCAAGAAACTTTAATCGAGAAACTTCGAGCAGAGAAAACGAGCGCTGAAGAAACTCTGCTGGCTATGAAATTGGAAATTGCGAAGAAGGAAGTTGCTTATAAAGCTGGGAAAGAGAAAGTCGCTGAAATGCAGACACGACTTTACCAAACAGAAGATAAGTTTTCAAGCAAGACTAACGAATTGAAGAAGGTACGTATTCTTATTTTACCACTGATCAATTTTTCAAAATCAACTTCTTCTTAAATTTCGTTGTGGATATAAAAGGTTAATTGATAGTGTAAACAAGTCTTTATAATATACCATTACGACTAAAATTCTCATAATTCTGTTCTCATAGATAAATCGCGAGAATGAAAGACTAAAACGTGAGATCAAAGATTTAGAATCGAAAGTTACCGAACTTCAAACGATGTTGAAGAAAAGCAAGTCTCTGGAACTGGAAAAAACCAGCCCTGTAACAGGTGTATACAACACGGCATTTCAGAAGATAACCACTTCTGTCAAAGGCAACTCGCAAAATATGGAGGGACTCGACACGAAACTAAACCAAGCCCAAAACAAGATCTCCACGCTGGAAGTCGAACTGGCCAACGATCTTCGGAAGTTTTCGCTTCACCGAACTTCATCCGACGCTCCACGAAGATCTTTCTCGCCAAGCGACAGCCGACTGAGTCCTGGTTCCTACAACTTGCGTCGCCCGCGATCATACTCTAACTTTTCAGCGGATGAACGCGAAAGCCCAATGTCAATCCCAAGATCTGATTCTTCGCCAAGTATTAATGGGGATCTTAACTCCGGGAAGAAATCCCGTAGCACACCAGAAATTTCAATATCCCAACTGGATGTTGATGTGACCGATTATACACCGAAGACATCCGAAGGTGATCTTTCCCTGATCCTGGGTGATGGGAAAGAATTTGAAGCAAGCGGTGAAATATCGAATACTCCAGCCGAAAACCAATTCAGCGAAGTCGATCCGTTCTTGTCTACTAAAACAACAGCCTCTTCAACAGAAAACCTTTCTTCCTCCGAGCAAACTGTCGGATATTTCAAAAGCGAGACTGACCAAGAGTTTGCAAACGAAGCGATGTCATTTTTTGTCGAGGAAATTTCGTTGGAAGGCGCTCAAGTCCAGGAAATCGTTAGTGTCCAGGAAATTGTGACGTCATCGTCAGCTGCGGTTACGGAAAATAATGCGTCATTATCTAGTCCCAGCATGCAACCAGGGTTGAACGGCGAAGAGGAATTAATTTACTTTTAGAATTCGAACGTGTAGTTAAATCCAGGACTCGAAATCGATATTAGTAGCTAATGTAGGCAAAGTGATAATTTACTATTTTGAAAGCGTAGGAACATTTTACGGGAGTATTAGTATTTTGTATTTGTTATTATCTAATATACTAACATTAATATATTTAGTTCTTTGTAGGTTTGCATGGCGATAAAACTTATAATACTTTTTGTTTGTGGAAACACCAAGTAAATTTATTACTCAAAAAGTATTATAATAATATATTTACCATGCATTTCATATTAGAAATACATCCAATTGAGCGTGCTAGCAACTTTTATATGTTAATTTCTACTTTTATTTCATTTCATAATTTATATGTATAATTTATAATCTTCTATGATAAGGTATTTAAAAGATATTTATTCTTCAGTCCTAATGTATATTCTGTTATGATAGTAAATAAAAGTATCGTAGACGTAGTAGTAATATCTGGTTATATTTAGTTTCATTGGTAAATGTAATCTTCAACGGTCAACTTCGGATTGATACAACTACCTGAAAAGTACAAGGAGAATTCCATCCGCATTTAATTCATGTCCATCCGCGTTTCTGTATTTTGTCCGCCGTCCGTAGCATCTTAACCCACAGTCATCTGACATGCAAATTGTCTTTTTATACGACTTTAGACCGCGGCTTATTTTTGCCCTTATTAACAGGTGGGGTTAGACTCCAATTGGAAACCTGTGTTTCATCTTATTTACATTCGGTTTTCGCTTTGAATACCAAAGAAAACTAGTCTCCAAATATTTTAATAAACCCATCATGGCGTACGCCAGGAAATTTTTTATTATATCCTTGTACAAACAGAGAACAAAGTTACAGAGTTTGTACAGATTCTCTTGTAATTTTCTCGCCTAATGGCCTTTTCATGGGATGAATTATTTCGACTGTTTTTGAAATATTTTCTGTTGTAATTAAACAAACACGACTTTAACCATATCTGTTTAGGTTTATTGATGTTTAGTTTTGTTTGTAGTTCCAACTATTCCATTCAGCACTGTATTATAGGTTTAAATCGGCAACAAATCATCCTGGTAAGATGGGATAAAGCCTTATAAGGAAAATTTTATCCCACTTGCTGACTGGGATCCCACCCAGCGCAAGACGAGATCTCCCCCAGCCGGGCTGGCTCATTCCTCATATGAACACAAATTTAATTTTTCTTTTATATGCGTTAACAAAGGGCACGCAAGTGAGCTTCCGGTTAGTTGGGCCTAAAAAATGTAGTAGACAGTAAAAAATGGCAATTTAGAAATACCGGATGGAAACGGCTAGGATGCATGACAACAGGCACCCAAAACCGCAAAAACGTGCCTGGGAGGAGACAGGCTCGTCAGCTTTTTCGATGAAATGTAATTACTAGCTATATTTCGCGTGCTTTTGTGACGTGCGTGCACAATTTGGTCGGTATATTTTGTGATTATCATAGTGTTTAGATTATATTTCCTTAAACGTAAACAGTATTTAATTGAACAACGCTACTTTGCATGCATTGTCATAGAGACAACGCTAACGCCTGCTGCGTTTGATAAGCAGATAAGAAAATTAGCAAAACCTCGCTTAAAATTTCTTGAAGCTCTGTGAGAAATGTTTGGTTGAGCTTTCTTAATTGTGGAAACCTAATATAAAATTGTCACAAGAATAAAAGTATATTCCAGGTATTTTGGGTTTTTTTTCAACATTGTGCCCTATGGAGTAACAGGTACTACTTTATGCAGACTGTATTGCACTAATGGAAATGTAAACAGTAATGCACTAATAGTAAATTTGTTGTCGCTGTATATTTGCTCAAATACAAGTTAAATGCATTTAAGTCAAATTGAACAGCATTATTAGCAGGGGATAACAGATACTAATGACTTTATCCCCATTTTGTATCCATTATTGCAACAGGTACTATATACACCGCACGCAAAAACTGTTTTGTAAACTATAATACAGGGCTAGCACATTTGTCGATGCAGCGTGGGTCTTCAAATACAAGTAAAATTTCTCAATTCAAGTTATAAACTGAACAAAAATCAAAATACTGGCTGAGGGGTACGGATGATAGATGCAATTTAATGTGGATTCTGTCCATTTTTGTGTTCATTATAACAGCAGGTAGTATGCAAATAAAAACATTTTTGTATATACACTATGATGGCAACTTTGTTTATGCTGTATAGTTGCTCCAATACAAGTTCAATTTGATTTTCGACTGTTAACGGCTGTTTAACGCTTCGTAATGGAAACAACTAGTAACTCGAAGCTAAGGTCGGCAAGAAGCCTTGGAGAAGCCGAAGATGGCGAGCTTAGTCGTGATACAACAAACCAAATCGAAGATGATATGTTGTTCTCAGTTGATAACAAAGGAACTGAGGACTTACGGAGCCCAGAGGATGAAAATTCAACGATAAAAGAAGAATTTAAAGTTTCAAGTAGGGAGGAAAATAACACAATATTGGAAAAGGATGAAGATGTTTTACCAAAACTAAATATGTTGGGTAGTTCCACAATGGATATGTTAGACGATGCTGTGAATGAAAGGAGTTGTGATAAATCTGTGAACTCAGAGCTACCGACAACAAGCCTTGCAGGAAATGAAGATAACGATTGTATTCCAAGGACAACAGAACAGATATCACATGAAGGAAATAAGTTGTCCCCAAATGATGGCAATGGAATTGAAGGGAATACAAATTCAACACAGCAGGAAGAATTTAAAATTCCAAGCACGGACGATCGCGAGAACAGGTATAGAAATTGAAAAATTTTAAATTTTAAATGCAATTTGTAGTAAAGTCGTGGTCAGTTGATGAGAGTTTGGCAGTCACGCATTGTTACTGAGGGCATTTCAAGCTCTAGATTAACAAAATAAAGGTTTGACGAGTGTTCCAACTATGTTATAACTTAAATAGAATACATGATAGTGTTGGGAAAGCATTAAGAACAGCTAACCAAGGTCACGTGACTGCCAACTCTCGTGCGCTCTCATCCTCGTTTCATCCAATATCATGTTAATTGTTGAATAAGGATGAAAATATTTTATCTAAATTAATAGTTTGCATAGTTCCATTGTGACTGAGTTGGACAACGCTGCGAGCTTCGTTGGAGGAGCTGAAAGTTTACCAGAAGATGTGAATTCAACCAAAAAGAAAGAAATTTTCCAAGAAAATAACACAACTTTTAAAAAAGATGGTGAAACCGTTTTGTCAAAACTAAAAGTTGCGGATACTTCGGCAGTGAATACATTGGGCAGTGTTATGAAAGAAAATCATTGTAGCAGATCTGCTGCTGGTAAGTTTATGAAGTAAATGTGAATAAAATAAAATTAAGTAAAATCTTTAAAGTAATGCAAAGAAAATGCTGTGATCACTGTAGGAATTTGGCAAGGGTAAATTCTAAGTTTTGAAGGATTTGTAAGAAATTTTTGAGGGAACTAACTCATTGTTTAACACTGATTCCCTCGATCATTTCAAACAAATCCTTCTTAATTTAGAATTTACCTATGCAAAATTCCTACTAGTGCTGTGATCACAGGAACTTTGATATCTTAGCCAGCCCTAATTTGAGCATGAAGAGGAATACAAAAGAAAACCCAACCCTGGGGATTACCAAAACAAAGTGCATGGGAAGCATTTTCATTTTAAATTTTCTTTGCTTCCCTCTAATGTCGGGGGCGTCGGATCCACCAGTCTTTAACTCTGAGCTTTGTGTATATAGGTTCGATTCGCGATCCAGAGTTATAAGAGATTCATGCAAAACGGTCAGTCAATGCTTTGCCAAAAGTCGTGTGTTTTCTCCGGGTACTCTGGTTTCCGGTCACAGGGAATGTTGACAATGTGGATTAGGAATTAGGACACATTCACAGAAGAAAGCCGACCACATTAGCATTAGTTGCATTTAAATACCTATCGTAGTCATATTAATGACATTATTGCCATAATTAGTAAGGCTTACATAGCTTTATGCTAATGCGTTCGTCGAAAGCTTCAGCCTTTGGATCACTGTAATTTCTTTGTTTTGGAATCTACAATAAACTATATATATAGTAGTATTGTGCTTTTGGACGCTCTCTGGTTTAAAATATTTTATTAATTTAACGAGTTTTGGGTTTACAATTATTTAACGAGTTTTGGGTTTACAAAAATATAGAGTGAAAAAAAGTGACAGTTTCGCCTATAGATATGATTAATGACTAGATAGTGTATTTAAATTATTCAAAGTCTCTTTAGTAGAAAGCGATATTGTTCTGGTAAAGGTTTTGAGTTATTATCAGGACTTTTGTCGTTGCAGTGTGTCAGGATTCCAATGTTGATCTCTGTCGGTGGTTGCCTTAATAAAAAAATGTGTTTTATAGTGAAACTATAACGGCATTCAAGTGATGCATTAAACCAATAATGTCAAGAGCACGTCTTTCTTCTCCCCAATACAAGTCCCCTTATGTTTTTCCTATAATGTTTTTTCTCCTAAGCTGGCTTGTTATGACTGTAGTATTTTTGCATCAGATATACGTAATTACATAGTGTCTCCGCAGCTGTTCTGAAAACACTTTCCGTAACTACAGTAACTACATTGTTACCTTCCCTTCGGAGATTGCAAACTGACGGTCCAAAACTTGTTAATAAAGAAATAAATCGATTTTTCCCACCAGTATCGTATTAAATTATTTAACAGGTTTTCGTTTAAGTCCCTGTCAAACGAGAACAAGAGTTGCGTGGAAGTTGATAAGAGATGGCTGGATATTACCATTCAAACGGGCAGCAACTCTCGTTAACTCTCATCAAAATTTGATGAGAGTTGATGAGAGTGCATAAGAGTCAAACGAGGATGACTTTGAGCTAGTTCAAATTTTGATGAGATCTAGACTTCGCTATCTGCGTGGTAATATCCTGTCGACTTTCATCAACTCCCATGCAACTCTTGTTCTGGCACGAGAGTTGAGAAAACACTCGTGCAAACTCGCGCATGCCATTTAGTTTCATCAACTCTTACCCTCCTTTTTACCAGCCGTGGTCAAGTTTCCGATGCTTCTTTATCAGTGACTTTCTACTAGAGGTGTGCAAATCCGATTCGTTCGGATTTTGGAACAAAAATATTCATTTCGGATTGAATCGGATTGATAAAGTTGTTTCGTAGTCGGATCAGATCGGATCAATATTCTAAATAGTTAGTTAAATATTTCCATGAGAAATTTATTTTATTAAAGGATTCTTCGGATTGGATCGGAATTCTTTATCAAAACTGGGATCGGATTCGGATTAGACAATTTCGGCATGTTACAACATTTGGCACCAAACTTTGCAATTTTACTCATTTTAGTTTGCTATTTCCAGCTGTGGTGATTTATTTCATCTCCTTTCCTAGTTTTAAAATTAGTCTATAATGAGAATTGTCTATCCTCGAAACAGACAAAGATGCATCTAGAAATTTCTGCATGACACATTTTTTTCTCTTCGCCTAAATAGGTTTATCCCTTGAACTTGAAGATTTGAAAGGAAGGTACCAGAAAATGACAAAAGAGCGAAACTCCTTACAACAAAAAGTTTTTGAAATGCAGTCTGAGTTTTGTTCCGTTGAGATTGAACGAGATCTTGAAAAAGAAACATCGCGATATTTAGAAGAACAAATTTCTTCTCTTAATTCATCACTTTCATTGAAAGAAAATGAGCTTGAGTCGTTGCGAAAACGGTATAAGCTGTTGAATGAAGGCTTTTTAAACAGTGAAACGCTCAGAGAAGGTTTGGAAAGGGATATCTCTGAATTGACAAAGGTCATTAGGGAATTGGAGGAACGTTTAGAGTTATCAGAAGGAATGTTGAAGGATAATAAGGATAATCTGGAAGTTAAGACTGCAGAGCTAAGTGCAGAAAACGCTGAAGAGAAAGCGAAGTTAGAAACTGAAGTCGCTACGCTAAATGAAACATTGAGAAAAGAAAAAACGTCAAAGACAAACTTAGAAGAAATGTTTACAAATATTGAAAAGGAACGGAGTTTGCTTTTAAAAGAAGTTGAAGAGTTACGAAGTGAACATCAGAAACAAATAAACGAAGTGACTGTTCTTAGAGATCTGCTTCACGACAAGAATAAACAAGAACAACTGAATCAACTCCAGGAACAACAGTTACAAAGGAAACTGGAAGAGAAACAAAAACAGCAAAACAAAGAAGTTATCGAACTTCAAGAAAGCAGTATTCATTTGTCCAGTAAAATTTCATTAATCCAAGACGAGAATAAAACATTAGAAGATGAACTATACCAGCAATTGGCAGTCTTGGAAAATCTTCAAGTTGAGAATAAATCGCTTACCGGAGCAAGAAAGGAACTTCGAGAAATTTCCGATAAATTAAAGGTTCTTGGAGTTGATGGTATTGAACAGCTAATCATCGGCTATTCTGAGTTACAAGAAGGTAAAAAAGAACTGGAAAGAAAAATAAGTCAACTAAAACGCGAGATTTCGATTTGTCAAATATCCAAAGAAAAGGCGGAATCGAATTCTGGTGGTACGTCCATGGATTGTCCTCATTTGGGAGTACATTCTACAAAATCTTCTTGTGTCCCTAGATCTGAGTACTTGAAGTTGAAATTCCAATTAAAGTTTTCGACAGAGGAGATTAAAACACTCAAACAAGCTTCGGAACGTAAAATTATGAAAGAAAAGGCAGTTTCATCTGGAACTAAACAAGAACATCGCTCTAGGAAGCATGAAAATAGGATGGCCAAGAAATGGTTGAACACGATGAAAGACAGTATGAATGCTTTTGTCAATGAAGATGAAGACTTTTCTCACGCACAGTATGGTACTGTATTACTGGAAAACCAACTGCACGAAACTAATATTCGCGTTGATGCCTTACAACACGAGCTGGATATTTCCAGGAAAGAAAACGCAGTTTTGGATTCTACGAATAAGAAACGAGAAGAAGAAATCGAAGTGTTAAAACGACGGTTAGTTCAAAGCCAGGAAAATCAGACCACCTTGTTGAAGGACTTGAAGACGAAACTTGGGAAAGCAGAGAAAGAATTGGAAGATGAAGTTCAGAAGGGTATTGGAATGGAGGGGAAAATTGCTTATCTTGAAGAACAAAACCAAGACATGTGTATCGAACTTGAGAAACTAAAAGAGAAGTTTCAGTCCTCGCAAAAAGAAAAAGAAAGGGTTCAAAATGAGCTTGAGTCGTTTAAACATGACATTTTAAAGAACTTTGGCAGCCTGAATATACAATCTGTCAGTAAATCTTTGAACAGTGTAAAAGAAAAATCTGTTGAATATGTGAAAATTATTGAAACCAACAAAAGTAATCTGCTAAAACTGACTCAAGATTTAAATTCATTGCAACAAGTGAACACAATTTTACGAGAAGAACTGAATGAAGTCCGGATTCAGCTGGAAAAGAAAGATGAAGTGATTTCTAAGAAATCTCTCAATGAATCCATTTCGGAGAAACGTGAGTCTGATCGACTTAAAGCTGTAATACAAGCGTTGGAAAGCAGCAAGCAAAATGAGGCAGAACTTCTGGCCATGTACACAAAAGAGAAACGAGAATTGGATAAATTACATGAGGAACTGATGAACTCGAACTCCGAATTAGAGGAAGCGAAAATTTTATTATCGGAAAAAGAAAAAGAATGTGAAACAACCAGTCGTATTATGCGAGAACTGGAAGCATCTTGTGAAGTGTATGAAGCCGAATTTGAGAAATCGACAACGGTACAAGAACAGGAGAATTTAGACCGAGGAACCAAAGAAAACGAGTTATCTCCAGATGAAAGCCAGGAGGAGGAGCTTTCCGAAAGCGGTAGCGATTCGACTGCTGAGAATTTCCGAGAAATGCAGGAGGCTCTTCAGGAGCGTATGGCAATGAAGGTGAAACGTCTGCAAAATAGACTTGAAGAAACACTGGCTGCTCTATCTTCATGTCAAAAATTGAACGTAGATTTACAGAAAAGATTGCATGATGTTGAAAACAAAATTTTAGAGAAGGAAGAAGTCGATGGTAGAACACCTGATAAAGAATTCTTAGAAACAATTTTGGATAAATTCTCAGAAAAAGAGAGAGAAATCCAAGAAATTTTACAAACGAATTTATCAGGTCCTAGAGATGGGAAGCAAGAAAACCGTGAAAATAATTCGGATGAATTGTTGTCTCCTTATAAAGAAACCATCAAACAATTGAAGATAGATAATGCCAAAAAGGAGGTTCATTTAGTTGAAGCAAAAGAAAGAATCGCTGAACTTGAAGAAAAACTAGCAATTTATCAACATTTCCGAGAAGATAACACACGGATTCTAGATTGTTCTGATAATGATATGACATTTGAGAATGCCAGCATTACGATAGCATCAAAAGAGGACTTGATCGGAGCAGACATCGTCGTTGCAACCAATGATAATTTGAAAGAAGAGCTGGATTGTATGACTGCAAAGTATGCCAACCTCAAGGCTGCCTTTGAAGGATGTTTAAGGCGGTTAAAGACTATGGAAGGAGGAGAAGATGGAGAGGAGGAAGAAACAGCAGGTACTGTGAATATGGTTGAAAGATATAAATCATCTGACGTTATTGAAGGGATGGTTGTGCCTAAGTTTATTTCTCCTCTTCAGGGAAAGAAGACAGAAACTGCTGAAAATTATACTGGATTCCAGGAATCGGCAAATTTTGAAAACTACCAAGACATGCGAGCTATTAAAAGTTCATCATTCTCGGAAATTTCATGTGCTTTCAAAGAAAGTGATTCAGACGCGGATTCTATTGGAAGCGATTGTATGGTTATCGAACTTACTTTGACTGAAAATGATCTTGATTCGTCGGAAATTTCTGAAACTTGTAACGAATTTCTGCACGAAAGGTTAGACCATGAAAACGAGTTTGGCCGTCTAAGAGCTAACATTATTGAGCTAGAAAAACTGAATTCTACGACTACAAACGAAATTCATCGTGTTAAACAAAGTTCATTTAAGGAAAGAACCGAGTTAGAAAACAAGTTAAGATCTTTGGAAAAGTTGAATAGTATGATGAAAGCAAAACTGACCGCAGTTGAAGCCGAAAGAGATTCCTTAGAAGAACGCGGAAACCAATCAGATATTAGGCATTCAGAAGCCAAACAGGAACTCCAACGGGTCAAAATCTTTACGTCAAATGAACAGGAAACTTCAGAGAATACCATAAAAGGATTAAAAGATCAAGAGAACACTTCGAAGAAACGAATGGTGAAATTGGAAATGGAAAAGGACGAATTAAGGATGAAAACAGAAGAACTGCAAGGACAACTTCAGGACTGCTTCCAAGAAGCAAAACGCGTGAAGGTTGAATATTATAGCCAGGGTGAAAATTTTAGAAATGTTTTCAAAGAATTCGAACATGAAATAGAAGTGCACAAGAAGGGAAAGGAAAGGTATGACTTCAGAATGTCAGAATTGAATCAAAAAGTTTGTGTGCTTGAAAATGAAATACGAAAATCCAAAGACGATAATTTAGAACATGAAGAATCCATTAAGAAATTTGAGGGTGTAATTTTGAATTTGAAGAAACAGAATACCGATTTGAAATGTGAGAAGGAGGATGCATTCGTGAAAAATAGAGAGCTTCAACATAGAAACGAGATATTAATTAAACGTCAAGAACAAGACATGGCCTCAATTCTCAAAGAAAAGGAGGATTTAGAAAATAAAAGTATTCAACTTCAGACAACAATCACTACACTGGAAGAAACGTTAGGCCGTGAGAAGACGAGAAGTGATGATCTAACTTGCAAGTTTAGGATAGAGAATAAAGAAAGTGAATCACTTCTCCTCGGCGAAAGAAAAGCGTTTGAAGATACTACAAGACAGCTACAAGAGAAGATAATGATTTTGAAAAAAGAAATGAAAGATTTAAATTTTAGAAAAGATAGTTCGGAGTCGATGATGAAAGAGCTGGAAGAAAAAAATGATTTGTTGGATGAAGAAAGAGAAGAAGATGAGCGACGCATTAAAACGTTGTTGGATGAAAGACAAAGTTTAGAAGATACCGGTGAAGAGCTTCAGATCATGATTGCAGAGCTTAAAGAAAGGTTTATGGTTGAAAATACGGGAAAAGATAATAAGATATCGCTAATTCAGAACGAAAACCTTTTCCTAAAAGTTGAAAGTGAGAAGATAGAGTCACAAGTTTTAAGTTGTGTTGATGAAATACAACGGATCAAATCGTTGTCCTTCAATGAAAGACAAAAATTGGAAACAGTTGTTACAAATCTCCACGAAACTGTTTTATCTATGAAGAAGGTAATTGGCGAGGATAAGCAAGCGATGGAACATTTGAATTTAATGAGAAACGATTTTGAAGATAAATGCATTTACCTTCAGAAAGAATTGGAACGTGTTAAAATCTGTTCTTTTAAGGAGAGCGAACTGGAGAATAAGATTGAGAAACTAACTGAAGCACTGTTTTCGATAGAAATAAAATTTGAAGACTTGAAAAAAGAAAAAGATCACCTGTTGTTGAAGGAGAAAGAATCTGAAGAAATAATTTGGAAGTTACAAGAAGAACTACAACGAATCAAAGTATATGCTTTTGAAGAACGACAAAATATGGTGGCTAAAGTTGAAAACTATAATGTATTGGTTAAAGAAAGTAAGACAAATTTCGAATATCAAATTTTACGTGATAGACAGATTTCTTCATTAAAATTGACAGTAAGCGAACTTGATGATCTGAGGAGAACTCTTGAGAATGACAAATACGTGCAGCATGAAGAAATATGTGCTTTTAAGATCAATGTGGAAAATCTTCGAAATGAGATTAAAAGGCTTGAAAATAATGTGATTGATTATGAACATCAAATTTCAACCTTGGGAAGAAATTTAAGCGAGCTTGACGAAGACAAGCGATCTTTAGAAACCAAGGTACTGCAACGAGATGAAGAAATATTATCCGTGAAAAAAATGGCGGAGGAGCTTCAAAATGAAAAGAAACACCTCCAGCAGAAAATTGTGGAGCAAGACGAACAAGTATCGTTGCTTCAACTGAATGTGTCCAGTCTTGAAGAGAAGACAGAAAATGATATGTTACAAAGCTCGAAGGAAAAATCTACTGCCAAAATTTTAGTTGCAAACCTTGAAAAGCAAAAGAAATTGCTCAAAGATGACATTGTAAAGTGCAACAGTGAAATAACATTGCTTAAAAGAAAAGTCTCTCAGTTTGAAGAAGAAAGAGAATATCTTGCGACAAGCACCGCTGAGAAAGATCGAGAATTGTCTGAGTTTAGAATAACTGTGGGGAAAATTGAAGATGAAAAGAATCATCTCAAGGAAAGTAATGCTAAACAAAACAACGAAATATCGTTGCTTGAGAAAAAAGTGTCTCAGTTACAAGAACAAAGAGAGAATTTTACAAATAGTACCAATGTGAAAGCGAACGAAATGTCTGATCTTAGAACAATTCTGGAGAAACTTGAAAATGAAAGGAATACTTTGAGAGAGGATAATATTAAGCAAAGAAACGAAATGTCATTACTTGGAACAACAGTTGCCGAAATTGAGAAAGAGAAGGAGTGTCTTGCAAATGTTGTTGCTAAACAAGATGACGAACTTTCTTCTTTTAAAATAACTTTGGAAACACTTCGAGGAGAAAAGAAAGATCTTCAAGATGATATCAAAAACCGTGATATTGAAATATTAGCACTGAAAGAACGTGTTTCGAAACTTATCGAAGAAAAGGATTCTCATATGCAAAATGCAGTAAAAAAGGAAGAGGAGCTGTCTATGGTACGATTCAATACGACCGAACTTCATGAAGGTAGGAAAATTCTTGAAGAAAGTGTCTTGAAACGTGATAGTGAAATAGCGTTATCTGAATCAAAAATTTCTCAACTTGAGAAAAAAAAAGAATCTCTCTTTAATGACATTGCTGCGAGAGATGAAGAACTGTCTGTTATGAAAGTAGCTGTTGGAAATCTTGAAGAAAGGAAAAACGTTCTCGAACAAGATATTTTAGAGCGTGATAATGATATATCGTTGCAAGAAACAAGCATTGGTAGACTCGAGAAAGATAAGGAATCTCTTGCTAATGACATTGCTAAAAAGGACGAAGAACTAATTGCTATGAAGCTAACTGTCGAAAACCTTCAAGTTGAAAAGAAAGCTTTAGAAGAACACAATATTAGTCAAGTCAAAGAAATATCTTTAATTCAAACGACACTGGTTCAACTCCAAAGCAAAAATGATAATGATATTGTTGTGCAAGATGAAGAAATGTGTGATATGAAGGTAACGGTGGAAAATCTTCAAAATGAAAAGAAAGCTATAGAAGAACACAGTATTAATCGAGAGAACGACATATCTTTATTTGAAACGTCACTGGTTGAACTGAAGAGCGAAAAGGAGTCGATGGCCAATGAGATTGCTTTGCGAGATGAAGAACTGTCTCTCATAAAAATATCTGTTCAAAAACGTGAGGAAGTAAATAAATTTCTTGAAGATGTTATTGCGAAACGTGATGGTCATATATCCCAGCAAGAGGCAGGCATTGCTATACTTGAGAAAGAAAAAGAAATTCTGGCGAATAATATTGCTAAAAAAGATGAAGAACTCTCTGTTATGAAAGTAACAGTGGAGACACTTCAAAATGAAAAAGAAGCAATCGAAGAAAACAATTTTAGACGAGGTAACGAAATATCTTTGCTTGAAACAACACGAATCCAACTGGAGAAAAAAAATGAATCGCTCACAAATGACATCGGTAAGCGTAATGAGGAATTGTTTGCATGTAAAGAAACAATCGAAAAATTCGAAGCACAGAAGAAAGATTTTGAAAACGATCTCATGGGCCGTGACAATGAAATTATATTACTTAAAGAATTAAACTTATCTAAACTTCAAGAGGAAAAAGACTCTTTTGCAAATGACATAGAAAAACGTGATAATGAACTGTTAGCTTGTAAAGAAATTATTGAAAAATTGGAAGCGCAGAAGAAAGATTTTGAAAATGACATCATGGAACAGAATAGTGAAATCTTCTTACTAAAAGAAAAAATGTCTGAACTTGAAGAAGAAAAAGAATCGTCTGCAAATGATATCATTAATAAAGACGAAAAACTGTCGACTTTTGATGTAACTGTGGAAAAACTGAAGAATGAGAAGAAAGCTCTTGAAGATGATATTATGAAGCGTGGTAATGAAATATCGTTACTTGAATCGAGACTTGCACAACTTCAGAAGGAAAAGGAATCTTTTATGAACGACCTTTTAAAGAATGATAAAGAATTGTCTGTTTTGAAGATGAGTGTGGAAAAATTGCAGCATGAAAAGAAAGTGCTTGAAGAAGATATTATGAAGCGTGATGGTGTTAGCTCGATGCAAGAAGCGAATGTTGATAGGCTTGAAAAAGAAAAGCAAACACTTTCAGATGACTTAGTTGAAAAAAATAAAGAATTGTCTGGTATTAGAATAGGTTTGGAAAAACTTGAAACAGAAAGAAAATCCCTGGAAGACTCTGTCGTAAAAAGTGATGATCAAATTTTGATCCTTAATGATAAGATATCTAAGCTTCAAGACGAAAAAGAATCTCTCGCAAACAATATGGTTGACCAAGACACAGAACTATCAACTTTGAAAATCACTGTGGAACAACTTGAAAATGAGAAGAAGGCTACTGAAGACAATATTTTAAAACGCGATTCAGAAATTTTATCACTTCAATCAAACGTGTTCAATCTTCAAGAAGAAAATGAAACCCTTACGGATTCTATCGCTGAAAAGAATGAAAAATTATCTGCCTATATTGAAAATATTGAAAAACTCGACTATGAAAAGAACTCTCTTCAAAGTCTGGTTATGAAAGAAAGAGGAGAACTACTTTCGCTTAGAAATGATTTTAACGAAATTACTGAAGTGAAAGCGTTCCTTGAAGTTGATATACAAAAACGAGACGAGGAATTGTTATTGATAAAAGAAACTCTACACAATCTTCAAGATGAATACAAATTGTTGGAAAATAATAACGTTGAACACAACGAAATAATTTCTCATTACACTATGAAAATCGAAAGTTACCGAGAAGAGATTGGTCTTCTGAAAAACAATTTGCAGAAAGTTACGACTGAAAAGGAAAATGTTGAAAATAAAATGAAAGAATTCAATGAAAAGTCGAAATGCGATGAGGACGATTTTGATAAACTCATTGCAGGCTATCTGCAGGAAATTGATTCCTGGAAAAAGAGTTTTGGTGGCTTGGAGGAAGAGATGAGTGTTCTTAGAAATGAAATCGAAAGGCTTCAATATGAAAAAAGAGATTTAGAAAATATTTTTGAAGAAATGAGCGAATCCGAAAGAGTAAATGAGGAAAAGTTCCAAGAAAATATTAAAATCTATCACGAAGACATTGATTCATGGAAAGTGAAGGTACAAGACCTTGAAAGTGACGTGGAAGTTCTTAGAAAAACTGTGCAAGAGCTTGAACGTGAAAGCGAAAGTAAAAAATTGGAAATAAATCGAACAAATGAGGAGAAGGGGAAGAATAGTAAACTATATCAAGACATGGTGATAAAATTCCAAAAAGAAAGAGAAAATTCTGAGAAACAATGGGTAGTTGAAAAAGAAAAAGAGATAGGAAATCTTAGATTTGAATTGGAGACTAAGCTACAAATGATGGAATCACAATTTTCAACGAAGGAAAAGGAGTTACACGATAGAAATGTTAGCATGGAACAACTTAAAGACGATGTTAGTCAATTGAATGATGTTGTTTCGAAAAAGGATGAAGAAGTATTGGATCTTAAAAGTCAAGTTGTGGAGTTAGAGGAACGTACATTCGAAGCAAACAATAAAATTCATGGAATACAACAACAATATGATAGAAAGGAACAAGAGTTGAAACTTTCTGTTGAGGAATTCCAAGAGAAAGCTAGGAAATTAACGGAAATTGTTTCGGAAAAAGAAGAAAGAGTTTTCACTCTTGAAAATGAAATTAAGGGATTATCACAACTTGACAAAGAACTAGAAGAATCTAAATTAAGGTTCATTCAGGCACAGAAAAAATATGAAGATGAACTCAGAAACTTACAAAACACACAAAAGTCATTTGAAGCTAAAGAGCTAGCAGAAAAAAACGAACTAAAGTTAATGGAAAATGAGGTTAACCATTTACGAAGTGAGTTATCTGCCCTTCAGCAACAGAATTTAGAAGATACGAATTCAGAAAAGACTGTGAATAACAACACTGAGAAAAGTCGAGAACATTTGCGAGTTCTTTTAGCAGACATTGACGAGACAACGAAGATCAAAGTTAGTTTGGAGGAAGAGCTTCGATTGCTTCAGTCAAAACTCGAACAGCATTCCGAGGAGAAGATAAAACTGGAAATGGAGGTATTTTGTTTGAAAGAAATAACGGAAGAGTTGACAAAAGGAAAGATGACACTTCTTGAGGAGATTGCAAGACTCAGTGACCAGAAGAAAGAAGGACAGGAACTCCTAAACTCCGAGTTTTCTCGCTTGAGAATTTCAAATAACGAACTTCAGAACAACAGAGAAAAAATTGAAAAAGAAAACTCTGAACTTATCGTTCAAATAAGCTCGCTCAAAGTAACCCTTGCTACAGTTCAAAGCGCGTATGAACAAACTCAGGATGAAATTAAGAATCATAGAATGCGTTTGGATGAGGCTGGAAGGCGGGAAAAGCAACATAACCAGGAACAAGAAAAGTTGGATGAGAAATCCAAAAAAATTGAAGTGGAAATAAAGTACCTTGAAGAGAGAAATCGAAGTGTAACGGTCGAGAACAAGGAACTGTCTTCGTCCCTCAATGAAACAAGAAAACGCTTGGAATCACTTGAGGATGAGCTTCAAACAATAAAAGGCGAGAATGTTCTTTTATTACAACGATTAAAGCAACAAGAAAGTGGAGATAATGCTGAGGGTTTAGACAGTGGAAGGTCGTCGACGCAAGCCAGTGCCTTAAGAAAGAAACTTAAAGAGTTTCGTGGCAAGTTGAGCGAAGAGAAGAAACAGCGAGAGCTTCATGAGTTTGAAATTAAAAACCTGAACGAAAAAGTTGAAAGAATCGTGAAGAAGGAAAAAGAAAATGAAGTTCAGTTGGAAAGTAGTCGTAAGAAGTTTCTGGAGGTGAAGACGGAACGAGATGGGTTGTTGATGGATCTTGATAGTTTGAACAAGAGGAAGAAGAAGGATGTGGAGGGATATACGAGCAGGATTGATACACTGGAGGATGAATTGAGGTGAGTCCGATATCCAAGGTTTGATTCAATGATTTTATGACTGAGACTAAGGTTTTATTAGAGAGCTGGCCTTATCTTGGACATAACTGGTTGAGACTTTCCCTTTATACAAAATTCGCATACTCCTTATGATGAATTCCATGTTAAATTATGTTTTGTTTCTTAAGCCCCCGCTCCCCCAATTCAATGTTGAGCTTGAGTCATGATAAATTACCAAAAGTTGTTTCGGCGCTGTTCACAACATTGAACTGGGGGAGAGAGGGTGACGAAGTTTGTTTTGTCAGTATGCATTAACTTTGCAATATTGGCTGGAAAGGTCTCAACGGTTATGTCAAAGATTGTAGCTTTTGTCTTAAACTCTTACGCTTCGCCTTAAATAACAGTCGAAAATTGCTTACTAGCCTTTTAATGCATAAAATATAAAATATAAAATAATGCAAAATCATGATAGCTAGTTTTTGAATCGGTCAACATACTATTTGTGATTTTTGATATATAATTACTACTAGGCTATTGAGAGAAAAGGAGTCGAAAAAGGCAGATGGCAAACAAACAAAAGAAACAGTAAATGTTTTAAATGAAGAGAAAAAAATACTCGAATTGAGATTAACATCCAACCAAGAACGACATCAGAGGGAGGTCACTGAACTCAAGAGAACATTGGGCTCGTTACAAAACCGTTATACCACGGAATTGAAGCGATTTGAAACGACTGAAACAGCCAATAAGAACGAGATTCTCAAGCTTAGAAAATCGTTGACTTCTATCGAGAGAGAACACGAAAGCCAAAGAAGAGAGCTTGAACAATTACGAGCGAATTTGGTTGCGAGCAATGGGGAAAAAGAGAAAATTGAAAACGTTTTAACTGAGAAAAATTCTGAAGTGAATAAGTGGAAGAAAGAGGCCTTGAATGATAAAGCTGAAATCAGGTTTCTGCGAGGATCTTTGAATATTTTGGAGAAGGAAGGTTTGACAAGCAAGCCTACGGAAACTCCGGACCGTGTTACGAATTAATGACGAACTTTCGTCAGATTAAACAATCAAGGGGAGTAGCGTACCATTCTTGACGCTTAGATACAATGCTGTTGTAGTTAATTAATTTTTAGAGTTACTTCATGAGAACTGCGAGTAGTTAAAAGTTATGTTAGAACTTACCATCAATTAAATGTAACTAGATTCAGATAATGGTGAACAAGGCCAAAATTTGGGAGAGGGCCCCGCGAAGAGCCGTCTGTAACTCCAGTCGTACTGCTCTGCGCTGTTTTAATATTACGTCATATTAGCCTAGCTATAGCCCGGTAAAAAATCAACCTCAGGATCCTACAATATCCCTTCAGCGGCCTTGTATATTAAGTTAAATGTCCGGAAGAGGTGCTATGTATAGAATACTGTAACAGATTAATTTAAAGTAGAAACCAGAAAGGGTAAAACAAAAATACTTTCAGAGGACTAAAAGAGCGGTTTTTAGGGCGATAAATTTTTTTCATGGTACAACCATGACTAGTGTTATAAGGTTTTAACTGAGGGGGACCAAATCTCCTAAGGGTTGTGTTCAAATAAAGTTTTTTCTATTTATCTATCTATAAAGCGTTGCATGAATAGCTGTTCTTTCCAGGAGGGGTCTCCCGGTAAACCCCTCAAGAAAAGGCGTGTCATGGCTGTAGGGACTCGACTAGAAAAGCTCAACTCAAAAGTCGAAAATTACTACTCGAAATTACTTCAGTATTTCGTCAGTGTTAGTACTATATATATTTCAAACACTCGTTAATAATTCATAAGCTTATTGGCAAATCATGTCAACTATAATATGTGAAGAGGCTTTATACCTGATAAAACTCATCTAATCATCTTCATTAGTATTCTTTATTTCTTTATATATAAAAGTTCTTCCTAATTAGTATTCTTTATATAAAGAATACTAATGAGACGGCATCTATTGTGATCGTGTTTGAAGCTATTCAAAACACTTGTAGTCGTGTTTTATCATACCTAAAAGGCTGGTGCATTAGTGCACTCGCATTTTAAGTATGAGAAAACACTCCTACGCGTGTTTTAAATAGTACTTAAATTATAGGAAACTAAAGAAATATATAGCTACATAAGTACAAAAATAAAGGTATGTTACTTACATTTCCTCTGATTTATCAATACTGTAGTACATTTGGCATTTTTATGCCGCATATTTTATACTATTATCATATATACGACATCACTTGCATTTTTGTGCAAAGGCCAAAGCTCAGTGTGATATTGATTGCTTTCTTACTCTTGCGCGTTATGTCGCTCACTACTTTTCTTCGCTGTCGTATGGGAAGCAGCAAGCAGTTTGAAGAAAGAGTCTGGTTTCTCGCTATCAAACGGGCTTCTAGATAGCGCTGCGATTCTTATATACACATATTGCGTCGGCAATGCGACACAATTGTTATGACGGCAAGGCCAAATAGGTTGTTGCTAACTGCAAAGGTGATAGGATGCTAGCCTTGGATATATGAGAAGGGCATATTGTGCGAATATGAAACATTCTCAAAAAACTCTTTGTAAACGGGTCTCAAAAACAACAGAATCTATAATAATAGATAAAAATTAAAAAAGCTTGCTAATTATCGACATTATCTTGCACTGATGTGCCACAACCTCAGGGGGTAAACAATTTCATTTAATTAACCTTAGTATAAGAATGTTGGTGTTCGATTGCGGTGCCCGTGCCATTTTTGGCACCGCATTATATTCTGCCTGTGAGTTTGTTAGTTTGTCCGTTTGTTAGTTTGTTCGCATCAATACGTTTCCTTAATCGCCTACCAAAAATTCCTTGCACGTGCTCGGAATTTATTAATTATTATTAATCGTGTACACTCATGATGATCGACAAGTTTTCTCAGCTTTATCTCTGGTTTTATGCGTCAAACAAGGACAAAAATACCGCAGTTCGCATCAGCGTGTAAAGTTGTGTTTACGGATGGAAAATTGATTTCAAAATTGACTTCTATTCTAGGTATTTGTCGCCTTTGAAAGACAAAAGCCGCTCAAAATAATCCTTCACGTTTTCCAAATTCCTTTTTTCGAGGAAAGTTTTCTTTGGAATTACAACTCGAACTCTCACGATTGACATTTTGCTTCGTCTTATCTCTGGTTTTATGCGCCCAATAAGGACAAAAATACCACCGTTCGATTCAGTGTAAGAAATTATACTCACAAATGTCAAATGTATTACTAAACTACAGTATTCTAGCGATTTATGGCCTTTGAAAGACAAGCGAAATTGTATTGTTCACAAATCGCTCAAAATTATTAAACATAATTAAAAGTGCAATGCATTTGACCTTGATAACTTTCGTATTGTTGGTTTCTCTTTTTCGGCCGTATACCAGTGGATTCGTCTCACTTTTCTCTTTATTTTGTTAGTAGTTTGAGCCCAAAATATTATATTTTGAAGCTTTTAATGTGCAGTTTTAATAAGCGAAATTGTATTGTTTACAAATCGCTCAAAATTACTAAACTAATTAAAAATACAGTCCGTTTGATCCTTGATAACTTCGGAATTGTTGGGTTTTCTCGTTTTCGGCCGTATGCCAGTGGATTCGTCTCACTTTTCTCTTCATTTTGATAGTATTTTGAGCCCAAAATATTTTATTTTGAAGGCTTTAAAACGCAGTTTCGACCCTAACGTACGGACCAACTGGCGGCCGACAGGAGAATATAGCGTACCTTGCAGGTACCCTAGTTTAATATAGGGATTGCTGCGGGCATCAAAAGCAAATAGAACCACAGTAAAGAGCGCAAATTATATCAAGCACAGTGATTACTCGCAGCAACTAGTGAGCTGTGAATGGAACTGAAAAGAAGGACAAGAAGCAATATATATTGAAGTAGCAAAGATTGAAGTAGCAAAGACCAGGGGTTAAAGGGCAATCAGAGGTGACAGATATATTTAAACATGTGCGATTTCATATCAAGTCTGTCAAGTCATATCTGCTAGGTGCATTTACCACATTATATAGACTATATACACAGATTTATCACACTAAGAAACCAAAACTTTATAAAAAATATAGAACTGACAGTGGCCAAAGTCCAAAACAAATGTAAGCGTAACATTAGACGTCACATGAAAAAGCTTTAGAAATTCGATAAAAATTCGATAGTGGGTCCTCGCAGACCTCGCGCGCTCACTTTTCCCTCACTAGAAACTTCATGTATTAGCCAACAGGAGAAATCTAGGGGCCCCATCTAGCATATTATTTTATATAAGTTTACTTGTAGGCGAAACGCCAGAAATGTTTTTTGCAGGGCACCGCATTTTAGTACTGTGTCTGGTTACTATTTATTTTCAACAGCTTTTGAATTCTAAGTAATCACAAGGCAGCATTTCACTTGCCATAGTAACTTCTAACCTTGCACACATCTAAAAATATATGTCACACATAAAAACTGGCAAGTTTGGTTATTCTTGGGCTACCATTTGGGCATGGTAGGTATGATCCTCTTGGATGAAACAGGCTGTTGTGGCAACCTTTTGAGGTAAAAACATATATATATATATATATATATAAGGCTAATTTATCTGATGAGTGCCACATCTTGTGGTACGAAACTAATAGTAATAAAGATGCCTAGTGGAATTTGTTGAGTCGTTGCACTTATTTAATTATGCTCTGGATATCCATTGAGCACTCTGCCAAATGTTTTTGTAAACAACGAAACCTAATTATATATATATATATATATATATATATATATATATATATATATATATATATATATATATATATGTAACAAACAGAACGGCTACGTTTGAAGAAGTTTATTAAAAAAAAGTATATTAAATACAAAAACTAAATTTTCGGCTGCATGCCACAGCCTTCTTCAGAGTGCCTATAGCTTTACACAGAACATACTTATATACAATAAATTATGAATAAATTACTATTGTTGGGCGAAATCATGACTACCATTAAGGCCTTTCCGGTTGGTCAACAACATTCCTATCCAAAAGTTTTCACTCTTAAGTACTTCACTATGGTGTTGGTCAATAAGCATAAATTTTAAGCTCGAATGATCCGCCTCATGCACATCAATAAAATGATTTGTTATACTGCATGTCCGGCGCTTATGCTTAATGTGTGATTTGTAGTTAGCTAGTCTGGACTTAAAATTGGCCGTAGAGCCAACACCTTGCAAACCACAAAGCACACACTCAGCAAGATACACTACATTACTGGAAGTGCACGTCAAAGATTTTAAAATGAGAAATATCCTTCCAGTGGCAGCTGCACGAAAGGAATTGCCAAAAATCAAAAAGTTCTTACAACTATCACAGCGCTTGGCATCACATTTGTAGCAGCCTTCACCTTCCAGTTTATTGGGCTTATATGGGTTAGATGGTGCTAATAACTCCTTCAAATTGGCATTACGCTTATACGAAACAAGAATGGCACCCTCCGGTAGAATTTTTTTGGCCTGTTCATCACTATCTAAAACAGAGCGATGTTTACGAAAATTTTTTTGAATATCAGGAGCACTAGGATTAAACTTGGTAACAAAAACACAGGAATTACGACGAACTTTACGTCTACTGGTACGCGCTTCCTCACGAGTCATAGCACCAACCACCTCAAAGGCTCTATTGACATGTGCACTGTCGTGGCCGCAATCCGTAAGATATTTCCTATAAATCCTACTTTTTTCCCAAAAATCAGCGTCCCTAGAGCATATGCGACGCAATCTCAATGCCACTCCTTTGGCAATACCCAAAATTTGAGATTTTGGGTGCGACGAATTGGCATTGAGATACAAGTGTGCGTCCGTGGGCTTACTATAAACTGTAGTTTCCATACGATTATTAACTATGGAAATCAAAAGATCGAGAAAATGCAAACTACGCCCACCCACATCCATAGTAAACTGTAGATGCGGGTCGAATGTGTTGAGATCCTGAAAAAACGCTTGAAGCCGTTCCATGGTACCCCGCCATAACACAATCGTATCATCTCGAAATCTAAACCAACATCTCAGTTCAGGATAAATAGAACGAGATTCTAGAACTTTTTTATCTATCTCTTCTGCGACAATATCGGCATATGAGCAGGAATTCTTAGGTCCCATAGCAGTACCATTTTCCTACAGCCAATATTGCCCTCGATACATGGAACAGTTTTTCTTCAAGCAGATTTCCAAAGCTTCAATAACACACTCTATAGGCACATCGAAAACCTCAGCATATTGCAAAAGTTTACAACGTACTCGCTCTATTCCCGTCTGATTGTCTATAGATGGGAACATATTAGTGATATCAAAACTAACTAAGAGATCCTCATCCGATAGCCCCGTTAAATTAAGCTCATCCACAATATCTAGCATATGTGTGGTATCTCGGACGCGACAAGAAATAGAATCTAAAGCTATTTTACAATATTTTTCAACGAACAAAGATAAATTCTCTGTGGGCGTACTACATCCCGAGGTAATGACCCGTGCGGGATTGTCAACTTTGTGAGTTTTAATCAAAGGGTAATTAATACCTGGATGTGTGCTATTAGTGTTAGTAATGAACTTAATCCACTTAGCAGACAAACCCATAGGTTGCCATTTGTTTATCCATTGTTCAATCTCTAAACCAGTCTCAGACGATGGATCGTAGCCTACGTTTTTAAAACAACCACGCTCCATCTGTTCTTTAACCTTATCAGCATCAAGTTTATTATCCAGAAATACAAAATTGTTACTCTTGTCTTGTAATCTCACTATTAGATCTCGTTCTTCAAAAGGAGTGGAACGAAACTTTTTTAGGGCTGTCCGTTCTTCCACTGATAGATTATCGCTTACCTCTTTTGCTGTTGATTTAGCAAACAAGTCCTTTTCCACTCTTGACAAAAATACTTCAATAGCTGGAACATTGGCCAAAGGTGGTTCCTTTACAGATTTCTGATACGGTGGCTCGAGTGG
>CACRXK020004368.1:0-25709 GCA_902702795.2 Paramuricea clavata | reverse complement strand
GGGGGCCCCACCCCCCCCCCCCCCCTCCCACACCACACACACCACACACACAAAACAGCATATCAAGTATAATATTTCATTCTTTATGCTTAATGATAAGGTAATTTTATACAGTACCGCATCACTGGAGGCTTATGTACTGATGTAATTCATATTCTTGCTTTTCGTGCACACCTCGAAGCAAATGCTTCAATTACAGTGTCATAGTTGATCTTTCTGGCTATATCACGCTCTGAAGAAAGCGTAATTAGTCCAGTAAGACGTTCTTGCCCCATTGTAGATCAACGACAATTCTTTACGATTGCTAGTTTACTAAAAGACCGTTCTCCAGAAGCGGCTGACACTGGTATGCTTACAAAAATCCTTAGGGCAACACAAATCTGTGGAAATATGCTTTGAAGTCCTTTCTCGTAAATCTTGCAACTGAAGAGATGACAATTTACCAAACAAATTGTCATTTTGCTTCAGTTTATTGAGTAGACGAAGTTCTTCCATGAGTTGGTCTTCATTTAAATCATTCGGATAGAATTTTGAGAGATTACAACAATAGTTTTTGGCTTTGCAAGTGTTTTCAACGTCCTCTGATAGTGATTGGTCTGAATTCTCTGTGTCCTCTTGCCCTGTTATACTGGAAGGGCCCCAAAGGAAGGAAAACATGTTGTTCAATTGTTCACTTGTTTCAAATCTGCACGTCACTTCACTAATTACTGTATCTAAAGTCACATTAAAGACGTTTATTCTGAACAGCGCTTCGTTGTTTTGTACTTCCCATTCGTTATCCCGGTTTTCGTCAAAAAATGCCTTGCGAATTCGTCGTCGTTTTTCCTGAAACTGTTCAGTAAGGCCCAAAGCACCAGCAACAAGCTTTGATTCCTGAAGGATAACATTCCAACCTTCACGTATGCGCTTTAAATCATCTTGAAGAGATTTAATTAGACGCAATTCTTCGTCAATTGTAATTCCAGAACCTTGAAGCAACAAACTAACATCATTAATGGCTTGCAACACTTTAAACCAAAAACTAACCAGTAAAGTATATTCAAACGAGCTTAACCATTCGCTGAGAGTGTCCACATCATTACACAAATCAGGAGGCAAATCATGTTCCTTCAGGCTGTCTAAAGCTTCTAAAATTTCTCTGGGCCTCTTTGGTAGCAGCTTTACAGCCTCAATTCTAGCACTCCAACGTGTAACCGACAATTTATGCAGTGAAATATGAGCAATTTCTTGCAAAATTTTCCAGCAAGATGGACTGAAACTAAACAATTTGTACAGTTTTTGAATATTCCCAAAAAACTTTTTCACAACATTATTAGACTCAGCAGCATGAACTCCACAAAGATTAAGCGTGTGTGCACTGCAAGGAGAGAAAACAGCCTGGGGATTCTTTTCCCGGATTAATGCTTGAGCTCCTTGGTAACAACCTGACATATTTGATCCATTGTCATATCCTTGACCTCTACAATTCTTTAGCTGAATATCGTGGTTTTTAAGCACTTTACATATCAGCTCTGCAATATCACACCCTTTCTTCTTCTCACAGTCTTTCATCTCTAAAAATCGTTCACAGACTTCCCAGAGATTTTTCTCATTTAGATGTGCATATCTTAGAATAAATGTAATCTGTTCAGTATGTGATGTATTTGGTGTACCATCTACGATAATACTGTAGTAAAGTGCTCTCTTTACTTCATCAATAATGGCGTTAATTACAATCGTTGCACACTCTTCAAGAACTCATTCTGTGAGCGCCATGACAGATAGTGTGCTTGCATTCGAGTTTCAGTCTCTTGGTGTTTTTTGACTTCATTAAGGTGCATTTTAAGCACATGATGATGACCACTAAGTAACTCCAAATTCCCGAGGAAAAGTCCATTGTTTGGCTCATCTAGCCACGAAATGGAAGATTTCTTTCAGACAAAAACAAAACGACGTCTAAAATGCATCTAAAAACTTCACCTAAAATTATTTGCATATAGCTGTATACAATTGTTTTTAGATTTGTTGTTTAGCTGTGATGTGATTTTCTGACAGTGTGTCCCATTGGTATCATATGGCCAACAATCAAGGTGATGTAATAATTTTATTATATTATTTTCATTTTTAGTGTCATACTCATGGTATACTGTAGGTTTTTGTGATTTTTATTTGTTGATTAACCTTTTCCATTTTTTCTTATTTTTGAGGATCAACTCGATGAAACAAAGATGGAAAATTACAATTATAATAATATAATAATACGATAATCCTGAGCCGACGGCGCGAAGCGCCATGCGAGGGTACTAATTCCCCCCGGCTATTTACACCCGGGGAAACGAAAGCATTAGCGAAGTCTAAAGTTCATCAAATATCGCGGGCGTGGCTCACCAACGATGTTTCAGTGGGTGGTCATCCTCACTGATCTAAAAAATATGGCAGACTCTCATGAATAGCGAACACCATAGATATCTTATATACACTAGATAGTGCATCTAATTATTCTGCAATTCAAAAATTGAAGCCGTGATTGCAGTCTCAGGTCGTTCCCATGAAATGAGAAGATTCGTATGTTTTCTATTTCTTAAACAGGGAACTTAAACATTAAGTTAACCCTATTCCAAATACATTTTTAAACTATTCAAATGATGAAAGTTATTGTTGTTTTTAAGCGTTTATTAGCAAGTGGGAACGACCAACATGGCCGCCATCTATTCAAATGGGGGTAACCGCTGGAGTATTCTTAGCTTCAATTTTACTAAAAGAGATGCGCTATCTAGTGTATGTAAGATATCTATGGCGAACACTGATCGGTCCAATTTAAAGTTTGCATTATAATGACTGCATGATGACAGCGAAATAGCAAACATTTCTTGATTTCATGATTGATAAATTTCTTGCAAATATATTTCATTTTTGCTTGCATTTTTGGAAGATTTTGTAAATTTCAAAACCTTTCTCAGAAAGAAAGGGCGAAAGAATCGGCTAAAAGAAGGGAGCCGACGTTAACGAAGGTAAGTTTGTTTTAAATATTGATTTTATAATGGCTTTAAGTTTAAAACCCGACGGCCTTTGCGTATATGAAACAACTAAACAAGACAGCATATAATTTCAGTTTATCTTTATTAAATATTGATTCCTTTTGCTATTATATTGAATTTTTTAAATAAAAAGAAAGCAAAGTTATTTGCATGCAAGAATTTGAAATCATTTTATTGCAAACTCAAAGTTTATCGATAAAGCCATTTAATTAAAGGCAGTTTAGTTTTATAAAGAACACTTTAAAACGTTTTGCGAAGCGTTTGTGGTTGAATTTTACCTTAAATTGAAGCTTATCTTACGTATAATAACATATCTAACATATATATGTTGGGAAATTGATAATTTTGTAATTAAAAGTGATATTTTTAGGCAATTTTTCATTTGTAAGAATATTCTTAAAAAATTATCGTGTTACCATGACAACTACTTTAGATACTTCGTGTTTGGAAAATACAATGGTTTTGTCAGCAAGACGAGGGTTTCTGCATGCATGTATTTTCTAGTTATATAAATAACCATACTGTAATTATATTATAGATATTAAGTATTATAAAGTTAATTTG
Organism: Paramuricea clavata; assembly: GCA_902702795.2. Taxonomy (NCBI): domain Eukaryota; kingdom Metazoa; phylum Cnidaria; class Anthozoa; order Malacalcyonacea; family Plexauridae; genus Paramuricea; species Paramuricea clavata. Next base: position 22,128 of record CACRXK020004368.1, on the reverse strand, counting down.
TAATGTAAGTTAGTACATAGAGAATAATACATGGTTGCGCGGGAATACCAGATTTATTTCGAGTGTTGAACATGATATCTCACGAGTGAGCGCAGCGAACGAGTGAGATATCATGTTCAACACGAGAAATAAATCTGGTATTTCCAAGCACCCATGTATTTTTCTGTTTATTATATAAACAAAATTCAGTGAAAAACAATAAAACGTCCTGGCAATGCGTTTTACAACAAATGATATTTTCACACGTAAAAATATCGTATTTTTTACGTGTGTTTAAATACGATTTTTCTCAGTGGCCAAAAACTCTATATAACATTTATGTTTATATAATAAATGTATATTTACTATGAAGATAAGTATAATAACATGGTAATCCTAACCTATATAACATCATCTCTGGAAACATCAATTGACATTGCAGGATGTAAAATATTGAAAACACTGAAACACTAATTGATAATATTTTCACCAATATTAATCTAGAAAAACTTAATGATAGTATAAATGGTATTGTTTTTAGTGATATTTCAGACCACTTACCAATTGTACATGTGTTTAACACAAATATTTTTGGTAAAAACAGAAACGCAAATGAAGCTACAGTAACCTATCAAAGAGTATATATAGTGAAACTAATATCAGCGCATTCAAAAATGCAGTTAAAAATCTTTCTTGGAAGGAGGTATTAAATGAAACAAATGACCCTGAAAAAGCATTTAATGAGTTTCTGAGATTATTTATGGATGCATATGACGCACAGTTTCCACTTAAAAGAAAACAAACCAAATAAAAAATAAATAAGAATAAAAGCCTGTGGATGTCTAGGTGCATATTAAAATCTGTTAAAAATAAAAATGAATTATACAAAACCTTCCTTATAAACCCAAGTAATAGAAACAGGCAAAAATATGTAAAATATAAAAATAAAGTAAACCATATTATAACTAGAGGGCACTCAGAGACTGCATACCTCCACCCACATTGAATTTCGGTCGTGTGAAATGCAACTAAGACAATAGATAATGAAGGCTGAAGCTTAATGAGATTTATCATCTCATTGTCTTAGTACTGTGTGCATACATTATACACGTCCTAATTACGCATTCAGTAATTTTTTTTTAATTGACCGGGAAAAGCAAGACAAAATTTTGTTCATTTCTTGTTCAATTTTTAACCAAATTCAACCAAATTTTAATCAGTTCTTCCTTAGCCGATGGGAAATGCAATATACATAAACACACACACACATACACACATACAAACCCAGTTGATTACATAACCTCCTGGCGGAGGTAAAAATAGCTAAGAAAATCTATTACGAAGAACAGTTAAGCAAAATTCAAAAATGATGTGGAAAACATTGAATGAACTACTTAATAGACCAACTAAAAATAGTAAACTAACGAAAACGTTTGTGGAAAGTAATTCATCAAATATTATAGAAGATCCGGAAGAAATAGCAAACAAATTCAATGACTACTTCATTAACATTGGTCCTAACCTAGCAAAAAAAAAATGGAATGATAATGATACCTTTGTGAAATATCTGAATGGTAGTTATCAGTCTAGTCTCTTCCTTAATGCTATCACAGAAAATGAACTTGAAACTGAACTTGAAAATATGAGGTCGAACACAAAAGTTCTAGATATGATGGCATTAATGCTAAAATTATTATAAAATAATTGCCAAGGAAATTTCTAAGTCTTTGACACATATTTTTAATTTATAATTCTTGTCTGGTATTATTCCAGACAATTTAAAAGTCACATTAATTACGCCAATTTTTAAAAGTAATGAAGATAACAAGTTTGAAAATTACCAACCAATATCAGTTCTAACTTGTTTTTCCAAATTGCTAGAAAAACTTGTGGTCAAAAGACTAACACAATTTATTGATAAAAACAATATATTATCAAAATATCAGTATGGCTTCAGACAAAACAGATCAACAGAACATGCTATAATTGACTTTGTTGATAAAATCACTACAGCGATTGATCAAGGGAAATTCTCTGTTGGTATTTTCCTTGACCTCTCAAAGGCATTTAATTGACACAATTACTCGCAAGATTCTGATACGGAAATTGGAACATTACGGAATACAAGGAGTAGCCAAAAAATGGTTCAAAAATTATCTGTATAATAGAAAACAGTTGGTAAAATATAACGGCATTGAATCAGAAGAAATGACTATCACAAGCGGTGTCCTGCAGAGATCAGTATTGGGTCCTATATTGTTTCTTTTATATGTAAATGATATTCAGTATTGCAGTGAATTGGTTTCAATTATATTATTTGCCGATGACACAAATATGGGCAGGTACAAAACGCAGGTTGCAGGTTGGAATTTTGCAGGTTGCAAATTTTGCAGGTTGGGGATTTTGCAGGTTGGAATTTTGCAGGTTGCCAGGAATTTTGCAGGTTGATGATGCAAACTGAAAATTACACTACTATGAAGAATTCTAGTATAATTTAATTGTGTACTTATTGCAGTCTGACTCCTTGTTGGCACTTTTGATATCAGTCTATCCTGCTACCATGTTTCTAGCCTCTGCTCTAAGGAGTGGCCATCACCCTTGTGAAAACATTCAAAATGACCAGATTGGCTTGGACCTTCAGGGGGACGAATGTTTCAATTGTTGCGAGGAGCCTACATGACGTGGTGGCAGTTCAGAAAATGCCTGAATGAGGTGTCTCTCCTCTGCACCCACTTATGAGACCACTCAAGCCCCCAATTACCGTATCATTACTCGAGAGTTAGTTAACTTTTGACAGCATTCTAGTACGTATAAACGCCGCCACATCATGTAGGCACCTCGCAACAATCAAAACATTCGTCTCCCTGTAGGTCCAAGCCAATCTGGTCATTTTGAAGTTTCATGCACAGGGGTGATGACCACTAGCCTTAGAGCAGAGGCACTGACACAAATTTTTTTTCCGTAGACAGTCTGACTCCTCATTGACAGTTGGACGCATCATTGACTAGCGTCCAGGCCTCCGCGCGTTATCAATGGATCCCTTTGTAACCCACTGGTGCACCATATATCCATCACTCCACGTTCTTCTTCTTCAAACCACGTGTAGAAAGATTAACGATTTGCTTTGCGATGCCATAGTAAATCTACAAAGTTGTTTTTCTGGTTCCGAAAATACTCCAGAACTGTTATTACGAGTTAAAACTATATATCATCCCAATTGACCATTTGCGTAATAGACTAAATTTTGATCTAGACAAAAATTTCATCACAGCTTGAAAGAGCATCGCAAAATTAGTAATATTCCAAAGTTTTGTTGTGAAATGTTGCAGAATGCGGATAACATAGCCTTGCGAAGTTTGCAATTTTCAGTCATTTTAGATTACAAATGGAAATTGACAGCCCGATACGCTTTGAGGCTGTCAATTTCCCGTTTTTAATCTAAAATGACTGAAAATTACAAATTTTGCAAGGCTATATTATCCGCATTTTACAACATTTTGCAACAAAACTTTGGAATATTACTAATTTTGTGATGCTCTTCCAAGCTGTGATGAAAGTTTTGTCTTGACTTGTTGAGATCAAAATTTTGTCTATTACGCAAGTGGTCAATTGAAGAGAATCAGGATAACTAGTGTGCAAGGAAATACTGGAAGATTCAAAGCGACCATTAAGTCCACTTAGTATGCTTTATAATATAAAACATTTTTCTCCCAGCCACACTAATTAATCAATCTGTCAAACACCAATGTCCGGTTGTGAGGAACATATTTACATATTACACCACATTTAAGTTCTCTATAGCATGAGAATTTAATCTATTATAAGTATTAATGCTAACTAACTGTCGCCTTAATCTCAAAACAACTACTTGACTGCGTATCCGCGTATCCACTAAAATATAGAGCTACCTGTAGCATGAAAATTTGATCTAATGCTAATCTAACTGCATGCCTCGTTCTCAAATTTGACTGCACATCCGTGTATCCACTATAATATAGAGTTATCTTCAACACTATCATGACAATTTAAGCTGCTATTAATGATAAGTCACTGTATGCCTCTTAGCTACCTTTACCACCATGGGATTCAGTTTAATCTGTCAATCTAATTATTAATCTATTGAGAATAAATATAGATGTATTAATACATCATATCCATGATGTTTGAAGGGCATGGCTTAAAATGTGGATGGGTATTCTGCAATCGCTCTGAAAAGAGTTACAAAAAACAGTTACAAAAGCAAAGAAAAGCAAGTGGGAATGGCGAATATAACTTAATGAAATATGTCAGATGTCTTCACCACACAAGATGTGAAGCCACAATGTGTCCTGTACAGATTTTGACATTTCAACCAAGCAATATTGATTTTGAAATCACCAAATACGTGCGCAAGACACACAGGGAAGCCGCATCTAAAAAGAGTATCAGCTGAATATTTTGTTTAAGGGCGCGGGTCAATAATGCATCCGACTATCAATAAGGAGTCTGACTGTCTACAGAAAAAATATTGTGGCGCCGACAAGGAGTCAGACTGAACTATACTAGAATACTAAAAAAGTGGTGTAATTTTAAGTTTGCATTATCAACCTGCAAAGTTCCAACCTGCAAAATCCCCAACCTGCAAAATTCCAACCTGCAAAATTCGCAACCTGCAAAATTCCAACCTGCAACCTGCATTTTCTACCTGCTGCACAAATATACTGTACAGCAATACTTGCCTTAAAACTTTAAATGAAATTCTTCAAATTGAAATGAATAAAATTGCAAATTGGTTGAACATTAATATATTATCTCTAAATACTACGGAAACCAAGCTCATTCTCTTTAGATCAAGAAATAAAAAATCTAAACACGATTTAAAGATTTCAATAAATAAAGAAAATATAAAACAAGTAAAAAACATTACTTTTTTAGGAATTGTTATTGACGAATTTTTAACATGGCATGATCACATAGATCGGATCTTCAAGAAAATCATCAAATGTGCAGCTATTATTTCCAGGATTCAACATTTTACAAACCTAAATTCCCTAAAACTGATCTATTTTGCATAATAGTCTATCTATATCTTACTTATGGCAACCTGATTTGGGGTAATGCCTACAAATCTTACATTCAAAAATTAGTAAATATTCAAAAAAAGATAGTAAAATTAATGACTTTCAAATCATATTCTGACCATACTGAACCAATTTTTAATGAAAAATTAAATGAATACTTAACAAGTTCATTTATGTTCCGATATTTTCATCTGCATAATCTTCCAGAAATTTTTACCAATTATTTTATGACCAACAAAGATATCCATAATTATAACACAAGAAACGCATCTTCGCTTCACAAAAAGTATAATAGCACAAATTATAACACGCTCGCTAACAAAGGAATTGATGTGTGGAATAATCTTCCTTTGCAATATAAAGAAATTAGATCTTTTCCAATATTCAAAACGGCAATGAAAAAGTATTTTCTTCATTCTTAATCAAACAAATAGAATTCTCGACAGAATTAAATTGTTGTAATATAACCTAATATCCTATCTTAAAGTTTCCTTATTTCTACATATATATGCTGTACATATATCACCTTACTTTATCTAAAAATATTTGAACTGGTAATCTATTATAATATTAATTTAATTTAAAATTGTAACTAGGGAACTTAATTAAAAAGCCTTATGGTTTCTAGAAGGTTCATAGCCCTACTATTGTAAATACTTTTATTTTTTATTTATATTATGTAATTTGGGTGAATTAGCAAATAAAAAAATGAATAAATAAAAGATGTGCAAAGCTACTGGCAGCACATTCGAATTCATAAAGAGTTTAATATCAATATTAATTTAATAATTTAATTTTTATAATGATAAAGTATCAGTACCCAATATAACCAGAGGAAAGAGCCTGGGTACAAGTGGGAAAAATCCGCCATCTTGTTACTAAAAATAGAACAAAATGGCGGATTTTTCGAACTTTGAACCAGTCTATCTTTGCAGCGAATGGCCGTATTTCGAAACAGACTTCAGTTTCAAGATTGCTACAGCATGGTCTTCCAAATAAATAAATAATATTAGTCATTGCTAATTTTTAAATGTTTGGCGCCAAGTTTGTGACGTCACTTTCCCGCCAAAAAATAAAAAATCCAAAAACAAAAACTACACGATTTGTAAGAATATGTTCTATGCTTATGGAAAATTTCGTACAATCAGGATGAAAATTAAAAAATTAATAACACCTCTGGCGATTTTGGATTACTTTTTGCCAGGCGTGTTCAAAGATTGTGATGTACGTCTTTGATAGGAATGACCATTTCTGTCTTTGAGTAGTGGTCCTACATTTTCAAGCACAGCCCTGTGTGTCATTGGCCCGAAATCCTCATGTTCTGTGATGCAGCTAATTCGTTCAATGCTTCCATCGAATGTCATATGTAAGGCTGGTGTCATTTCTTTACAACACCGATATTCCACAACTGCCTCCAGCAACTCTGTCTGGCAACACTGGCAACTGCACCTATCAAACTTAGTTAAACTTGTATATGTTTTCCAGCTGTAATATATTATACAAGTCATACAGATATTGTAAAATAGTAAACTACTGACACACAGTGACTTTACATTAAACATTCAACCTATATATAAAGTTTGATCAAAGACAATGTTCTGTCAATGCCATTGGTAGAACTAGTGGAAAGTCTAGAAAGACTATATCGATTCACAAATATAAATATGTGGACTAGGAATATCCATAAACCCATTGCCTTGTTCACCACACAAAGGTTTTGAACAAGCTCCTAAGTGGCTCGTTATTATGCGATATGCATTACTGAATCACAATTGAGAACAGGAATGCGCATGCATGCAATCAAATCACTCAAATGTCAACAAGGCAAAATGGTTCTACCCAAATATGTACTTACTACTGATTTAGAGGTATTCTGCTGTCGCTTCTCTCTTCCAGTACTGATGGTGGTATTCCATCTTCGTCGTAAGGGATAATATCTACATCTTGGCCTAGTTCTGCCAGAGGTTCATCATCATAGGCAAAATTATGTGTTGCCACACGATATTCTGATTCCGAAGTACTTGTATCGCCATCAGACCTTGTGTCAATCTCAGTGCTGTAAAATTACGGTCCAAAAAGGAATTAATTACAAATAAAATTACTGTCTTTAAAATGTAATTAATTACTGATCACAATTACTTCTTCAGGAAAGTAATTAATTACAGTAACAAAATTACCATTTAAAAATGTAATTAATTACAAACTACACATCATGTTTTGTAATGTTCAGTGTTCGCAAAGTGAAGAAAAACGATTAAACAACTCAACGGTTATACACCCTCAATTATAATGTTTTAAATCTATTTCAAAAACTTAAAGTTAAGCTTTGAGAGGAGGCATGCTTCAAAATGTTTGTCACCAAGACGCTTCGGTGGGGCCTCAGTATCAGACCTCCAGTGCTAAAAAGACGCTCGCATGCTGCACGGGCTGGAAGTGGAGTATTCAGTTCCAAAGCCAATTTTCTTAGGGAAGCACATAGTTCTTTGAAAATATCAAAATCATCGTTGTCAGATGACAAGTATAGCTCAAGCACATCTTTTGAACTCTTCTTCTTTGCCTTGAAAAATTTGTTTGCAGATACTTCATCTTCCTTTGCTTCCGTTTCCTCGCTCTCTACCACATTGTCAGCAGCTAAACGGTTCCGAATGCACTCCAGCCCTTGAAACAAATCAATGTAAAATATATTTCATTAGCAACTATATTTATTAATTATTGAATTATTAATGGTAATTAATCTTATTTAAATTATAATAATTCTGAATTAAACACTCCTGCAATCTATAGACAACCATATAACCATTAACCAAACTAATATAGGAATTACATCACAAACCTTTCTTTAACTGGGAATTGTCGTCAGTCCAGTGGTCCTTAAACTTGGGAATGAGAATGGAAGAGATTGTTTTCCTGTTGTTTTCTTCTTTCTTTCATCAGACATTCTAATAAGAAAACTATTGTGTGAAGCAAGGTTCCCGTATAAGTATCTTTCTCACCTTGTAATACATCGAGTGCAGTTGCAATAGGTCTCATAACAGCTTCATACAAGTTGAGGAACTCTAGTTCAGTATCTTTGAGCCTAGTTAATGTGGTGAGGGAATAGAATAAAAAGAGGTGAGTGACAGAGTGCAGAGATAAAATACTGTAGCTAGATTTTAAATTACTGACTAGTGACTATAAATATTAAAATATAATTATATTATATTAATTATTAATTTATAGTACGGTACTTACCGAGGCAAGTCAAGTCTTTGACATATGTTGTTTAAAGTTTGAGGTCCTGCTACACCCACCTTGTTAATTTTATTCAATCGCTGAACAGCATCAAAAACTGAATTCCATCGTGTTGAGCAAGGTCGTTTGATTTGCAAAAGGCTTTCTTCATCAATAATCTCTTTCGCTTGTACTGCTCTTCCAGTGTTATCCCAAAGTGCTTGACATTTGGCAAAACTAGCACGACTGAGCTTTTTGTACTGATAATCTTTTTCTGCAGCAGCAGCAGCAGCAGCAGTTGTTGTTGAAACAAGGTTAAGTGAATAAGCTGCTGCACACTTTTGATGAGAAGGAAGTTCCAAACTTTCATCTTGATCAGAGAAAATGTCATTCATGTCAGTAACAGAGACATCAAGTTTATCTTCTGATGGGGCAAAGACAGCAAATGCCTTTATAAAATTGGAGCCATTGTCGCTGGTAGTTTTGACCACTTTGCTGTTGATACCATAATCGCTGTGTACGGTTTTAAGGTGTGCAGCAATGCGGTCATATGTATGACTTCCCATAATTCTTTGACAAGCTAAAGCTGAACTTTCTCTGTTAAAAGAATCAGCTGAAAGCCAATGAGCTGTTACACCCAGATAGGATCGGCGGTGTGCAGACCAACAATCAATTGTGGTGGCGATCCACTCAACCTTTGCCATTGCATCCTTGACAACAGCCATTGAAGCCTCTTGCCCCTTTTCTAAGCCCTTGTTGATGGTTATCAGTTCTTTGAATGATGGTTGTTCGACAAATGACATGGGAAGCAAGGATTCAATAACCATATTTAATGTAAGTCTACCAAGGTTTTCCTTGGAAAGCAGAGGGCGTTTCACACTACCTTTCGACCAGGAAAGAGTGCCTTGCTTAAGTTGCTTTGGTTGTTTATTGTAACCATGAGGTTGGTCTGTATTGGCATCAACAGATTTCTTCAATGCTCGAGTGGTAGTTAGCTCATTAAACTCATACAACTTGTCTGGGTGCACTCGCTATTAACCAAAGAGAAGTCAGGGTGTTAGCCAGAAGTAAAAAAAATCCGTGTTTACCTGAAATTGGGAAATTTATTTTAGCCTGAAGCTGGGCATTTCTTTGTGGGTCTGGGGGCATGCGGTTGCCCCTATCGATTTTAAAAATATTTGTCTATGAAATGGCATTTTTCGCATTTTGGGAGTAATTTTGAGCAAATGTAGTTTTATTAAACATGTTGTCAATGCCTAATGGCGTGTTAACAACATTGAATTTCAATAACTATTTTTTGGCTGACCCAAATTGGGAAATTGCGACCTCAAGGTAATTGGGAAAACCATGTTTAACATGGAATTTTTTATTGTAGCTAACACCCTGAAAGTATATACAAAATTGTAAACAACACGAAAATAAATAATTGGATGAATATTGATGTTGTTAGGGATTAACTGATTGAGGAATATTTAATTACGATTATTTGTGTATAATTTGGTAAAAAAATCTCTCAGTAGTCAGTACACAGTACTGTGAGTCTCAGACTAGTAGACTACTATAAATAATACATACAAGTAGATAACTACATTAACTAAATATTGAAATATTGGTCTTAATTATTTTATAACTTGGAAAAAGGTTGGAGTGTGATGTAATATATGTGGAAAGCATGGTTTTCTTCGGTTTACACAGAAGGCACTCGAATGAGAGGTTGTTGTTGCGCTTACAACAAACATGAAAAAATTTATTCAACTTGGGCCATGGAGATTCCTCTTTTCCCGCGTTGAAATCCTGCACAGCGGCAGATTGACTGCCTTCTTGGTCTTGAAGGTCTTCTGATTCTTCTCCACTTACAGTTGACTCTGGTTCACTGGGCCCGGCTGGCTCTATATTCTCTATAAAATTTAGGGATGAGCCAATTAATCAGTAAATAATCGGCAAAGCCGATTATTGCCTGATAATCGGCCATAAGACTTTTTCTGCAGCTGCCGAGCACATGCTAGAATACTGAATACAAGCAAATATATTTACACATTTTGTTGCAAAACCTGTGTCTTTTGTCTCAACTGAAGTGAAGCTGGGAACATTTCCACTGAAAAACGCAGCAGACTAGCTCCACATAGCTGACAATATCTTGTTTTCACACCATAATCTGCCAAAACTAAACTTTGACTATTGACATGCAAGATTGAAGCTGTTTTTAATTGTACATAGTGTGTCCTGTAAACAATAATTTTAACCGCATTTACAACTTCATTATTGGTCATTTTGTGATGTTTCGCTTGCTTTTTAAAATAATCGGCGGGTACCGATTAATCGGCCAATTAGTTACGATAATTGGCTTATAAATAATCGGCCTCAGTAATCGGCAATTTTCCTTATCGGCTCATCCCTAATAAAATCGACAAAGTTGTTGTCTACAACATGGTCTACCATATTAGCATTCGACGTTCAATCGTTCATATTAGCATTTCGCAATCGTTCAAGCATGGCGGCAATGTTTTTCACTATATCAATACACTACATGAAGTATTAGAGTTCAATTGAACAACTTCCACTTGAACAACTTTGAATCAGTTATTGAAAATTTTCCAGATTTAACAAAAATGGAAAACAAAGCGCTTAGCGTTTCCAAATTATTTGATCAAAGGAATTTGTAATTTTCATTCGTTAAAACAAAAGGAACGCGTTCCTTTATTTTGTAATTAATTACAATAATTCGTTCCTTTTCAAAAATGTAATTAATTACAGGTCAAAATTACTGCAAACGTAACGAGTATCCTGTGACGCGTTACAATTGTAACGAGTATTCACAACACTGGTCAATCTTACTCGAGCTTTCTGACGAATTTACGCTATCGGACTTGTTACTTGACATACCCTCACTATGTAGTTTGTAAAATATATAACTTAAACTCTTTGGGAAAAGAATAATTTTTTAGCCTCAAAATACTATGAGAAATCACTGCAAATACCTAACGTGCTATAGAAATTACTATTAGCAGGCTATTAGCTTTGCGACTTCTGTTCATCTTATGACGAGGTTTGGAAGCAAAATTAGTCAACTTCTACTCAACGCAAGAAAATTCGCTGCAGTAGCACTTTAATTTCAGATGAATGCCAAAGGAGAAATTATTGCTGACCATGCAATTTGAACAGGTTTGGTTGGCAGATTATTCAAACTGCATATCGCGATCTAGTGAAGATTTTAAGACGAATGAATTCAAAGTTAACATTGCTCACATAATTCAACCTTTCAGTTGTACAGATTTCTTGGATAGGTCATTGCCTGTAATCAATGTGAACTTTTTTCAGTCCGTGATGGTGCTGGCTGGTGTGATTACATGCTTCCATTACCCATATTCAATTTAATTTGCAGGTATTATAATAGCCATAGTATTTTATGTTTAGTTATATTATTTATTAATGTACAGCTCTGAACATTTTCAATCTTTGTTCATTAAGTTGGATCCCATTAGGATATTAGGTGCAAATCTCAGATCATATTTATATACATTTTACAGATTATATTTATAAATTTAAGTTTTCCCATCTCAAAAAGGATACAAATGTATATTTCCTGGTCAACTGTTGAACAAAATGCTTTTTTTTGTATATTCCATAATCTGGAAAAGGTGTATACAGATTCAGAGACACACAGAAATATGTTAATATGAATTCATTAGTAACCAGGAAAGCAATTTATACAATAGAAAGTTAGGTTAAAAGTATTTTCCTTAATTTAAAAGGAAATATATTTTTTTATTTTCTCATTTTTAAAACTATATATAAAACTCTTTTTCGTATTGTGCTTACTTCTACAAGTATTTTTGATCGAAAGGAATGCAATGCCCGCCGTCTTTTTTATATGCATGTTACGTCACAACAGGGGTCACACAATATTTTTATCTAGACAACCACTAGTCATTTTGCACTTAAAATTATACTCGGTATATATGCCTTTTGAAATATCAAGATCACTCAAAAACCTTTAAAACATCTACCAATCAATATTTGGTCACCAAAGAATACTTTTATATGGTTAATCCATTGTGACATCACCAAAACTACCATTAATAAGACAAAAAAAATTATCAAGATGGCAGACATCTCATTACTTTAAGTACTAGATAAAACATGAGCAGCCAATCTGTATCTGATTTTTAAAATTTGGGTCTCTGAAATAGAATTTTCAGCATTCTGAGAGCACATTTAAAAAAAAATCTCAGCTTCTCAAAACAAAGTTTTAATGGTGAAATTTGTAATAAAATGCATGCTAAACATTCAAACACAACAGAAGTTGGGGGAATAGGCGATTTTTTTCTTCCGTGATGGGGCAGAGGAAGGGGCCCAGTGGGGCAAATGCCCTGCCAGTCCATGGTATTAAAAAATGCCTTGACTTAAAAAATGACCCACCTTATGAGTTCATTGGCAAAGTAATTTTAAAAATAAACATTGTCTAAGCCGAGAAAATCAAAGCTGAAGTTTACATAAACATACAGGAAAAATCTTTATCCGATTTACAAACATTGATTAAACATTCATTTCTTTTGTATTTTTCTCATGAATTATTAATGAACTTATAAAATAATTTTTTACAAAATATTTCAAGAACTAAGCAAGATACCAAATATTGGTAACAGAAGTTAAGGGAAAGTACATTTATTATGCTGAAGGGAGGGGATGAAGATGTTAAGGGGGGGGGGGCACCAAAATATTTTCTGGCATCAAGGGGGGGCTCTGAAAGTTCTAACCTGAAATTCAGGCCCTAATTTTAAATAGGGCCTGACACAAAACCTGTCTAGACTGTACCACATGTTATTTTTAGACACAGTTATGCAATATGATTGACAAGTGTTGTACTTGTAGATTTCATTGCAAGTAGATTTACATTCTGATGAACATGTCCGTCCGCACAGTGTGCATTTTGCTTTTAATTAAATTTAAAAATTCAAGGTACTTTTATATAATTAAGAGTTCAGTTTCTCTATTTAACCGAACAGCAAACGAAGATTTAATTAGTCAGTTCTGTGCACTGCTTGAATGCCAAGCTTGGTCTCAACTTGCTGGACACAGATATACTGTAACAGGCTAACAACAGCAACAACGAAATTCTCAATCATATCACAAAGAAGGAGATGTAGCTCAGAAAACAATGCTGGTAGGGCCTGATAAATAAGATTTTGACGAAGCCAGTTGGCAGAAGAGCAAAGACATCTTGACTGTCAACAACAAGCTTTGGAATACATGACTAGTTTTGCTGTTCTCTTTCAGCGTTGTGTGTCCAAACTTCGTCAAAGATTTGATAAAGCCCTTTCAAAATACTGTTTGTTTGATTTATTTTCTGCCATAAAACATAAAAAGGAAATTCGAATGCAATTTGATACATGCATTTGAGGTTAATTGTCGCCTTGACCAAGCTATTTTTAAAACTATTGTTTATGTGAACTTGCAACCAATCAAAATCTTTCTAGCCTCCTGCGCAGACGTAGTTAGTGGCCAAGCCTCAGCCACTAACAACATCTGTGCAGGAGACTAAATCTTTCATGATGTTGATCAACCAATCAGATTTCTTGTCCACCAGATGGACAGGAATCCCACAGTTTAGACAGGTTTTTTGTCAGGCCCTATTTAAAATTAGGGCCTGAACTTCAGGTTACTGAGAGGGTTACTCAATAACCATTTTTGTAAAATACAGTCCATTTACATGCAATTCGTTTGCGAATATTCTTTAGAAAACGACAGAAATTCAGTACTAGAGCTTCAAAAATGTAAACATTTTCTGGGAGAGGACCCCCAGACCCCCCTTTTCTCTCAAAACTTAGTATGAGAGTGCCAATCAATCACAAAAAGCTTTATTATAATTATTACACATATAATCCTCCAACACCCCCCCCCCCCAAACGTCAGACGCTTCGCTACGTTCCTGATGGTTGTATTCGAAACCAATTTCAGTTTTAAGATATCCTTATTGTGCTATAGCTTATTTTAATTTTTTTGCACCAGGTTTGTGAAGTAATTTACCCACCAAAAAGTAGCAGTTCCAAAAACAAAAAAGCATACAATTTGTAAGAATATGTTCTATGTTCATGGGATATTTAGTACAAACGAGATGAAAAGTAAAGAAACTGAAGCATACTGGCGTTTTTGCATGCATTTTGACAGGCATGTGGGCCCTAGTTACAATTCAAATAATATAAATATTAAAAGTTAATACCAGTCCAATATTAAATTCTCTTATTAATAAATGTCTATGAATAAAATGTGATATAGAAATAGTGTAATTATATAAGGAATTAAAATTCCTATAAGAATTCCTATAGGATTTTAAAATGATGTTTGTGATGTTAATCTGAGTAATTTCTGTAAGAAATATAGAAATTCCTATAGGAAGAATGAGTTATTTCGTAAATTATATTTTCTCATAGGCAGCCCAATGTTATGGTTGCCTGCCTGTGCATGGGTGAGGCATTGTATAGTTGTATTATTTCCTAAGATAGGCAAGTGCGATCAAACTAATGATACAGATGTTAAGTTGTGCTCTTATGCATTACGTAATTGATTAATAATTATATATTCTGTGATACGAGTCTACGTCATAAGGGTTCAGATACGCATGCGCGAAATTCTGCAGTGAAAACAAACGCGACAATGCTAATTATTGCCTAGATATTTGATACTTTCGCACGCACATTATGGCATCATATAACGTGGATAAACTCAATGCTGAAGTGAAAAAACGTTATAAAGGTAAACTGGAGATGATTGGAATGATAAAGTGTCCCTATATGTTGCCTGGTGATGTTTGGGCGAATGATCCAACAAAATGGCCAGCTCTTGAATATCCTGAAGTATACTCATACCTTATAGAAACTCCTGGCGTATTCACCAAAGAAGCAATGAATAATCGCAAAAGTTTAGAAGCCCATAATCAATTTAGAAGTGGATGGGTACGTACAATTTTTCATTATGACATCCCTGCGACAAAGTTTGTTATTATGAAAGCAAATGTTAACCCATCTCAGCGTTTGAATGAGCCATAAACAGAGTTACTACGTCTGTAATGAATGCTCATTGTACTTGCATGGCAGGACTAGGAGAATCTTGTACTCATATTGGGGCATTGTTATTTAAAATAGAAGCAGCTGTCAGAGCTGGCTTTAACAGAAGAGCATGCACTGATGAAGCTTGTTTATGGAATGATGATTTCAAAGAAAATGTCATGCCAGGAGAATTATGTAACATTAATTTCTATAGTGCAACATCCATTCAACATTTTAAAGACTGTACAGGAAATCGATCAAACAATCTATTCCCTGGTGCTAAAATTCAACCAACAGAAAGTGAGATACACATACACATACACACATACACATATTTATTTTTAGTTACAGATATATTTACATGAATTTTCACTAGCCGCAAGTATGCAAGCTAATCGGGGCGGGTAGTGATATAATGTAATTAAGAGAGGGGGATAATAGAAATGACTGAATTACAAGATAAAAAACTTAATAAATTAAATAATTGCAGGTTTACAAAGTTACAAGCAGAACTGCATGCTGAAGCCAATTTATTTACTTATGTAAAATTAATTGGTAATATTGAAATCTCGCTAAAGTGCTAAATATAGGAATGAATTTGAGCACATAATTATATAACCACAAAAATTGAGATTATACAATCAATTGTAGGATGGTTTGGTTTCAATAGGCAATCTGTTTATTATCAAGGGCAGATCAATATGGTCATTTTCCTTCTGTAGAATTGTCATAAGTGTTTTGTTTAATTTGGTTTTGAAGGTGTGTTTCCTTTGCGCACAGAAACTTGGAGAAATACTATTCCAGATAAAAGAACCAAATCGAGAAAATGAGCGTTTTTGGATTTCTAATCGTGAAGAATTGATGTAAAAATTCTTGTTCGCAGCTGCTCTCGTATTATATCTATGAATCTCGCATGTTTTGGTAAATAATTCTTGAAGAGCAATTGGTGCAACTTCATTAGAAATATCATGTAACAAGTTAGCAGATTCTCTAATGTATAGCATGTTGATAGGGAGGGTGTTTGAAGAGATAAATAGAGGGATAGAGTGTTCACGATTGTCTTTAAAATAGATAAGTCTCAGCACACGTTTCTGGAGTTTGAGAAGTTTGTCCGTATATTTTTTGGCTGCATATCCCCATGCAACAACTCCATATGATAGATATGGCTGAATTAATGACTTATATATGTTCATTAAGATATGGCATGGGACATAATGTCGGAGTTTTGCAATGATTCCAACAGTTTTGCTAAACTTTAGTGCAATGTAATTAATGTGTTGTTTCCAAGACAAATTACAATCAATGAGAATGCCAAGATATTTTATATAATCCTTACTTTCGAGAGGAATGTATTTTTTCGAATTATTGTCAAAAAGTTTAATAGTAGGCTGATATGTCATTGGTTTTTGCGATGGTCGAAAGATTACAAAATTTGATTTTTTAATATTTAATGTTAGTTTATTAGCATTTAGCCACTTACAAACTTCCCTCAACTCGAAATTTACCACTGATTCTAAAGTTTTTAAACTTTTGTTAGCATATAATAGGTTGGTATCGTCCGCAAAGAGAAAGAAATTAAATACCTTAGATGAATTACAAATATCATTTATGTAAATCAGAAAAAGAAGAGGTCCAAGAACAGAACCCTGAGGTACTCCACATAGGGTCTCCTCTTTATCAGATATACAATTTCCTACAAGAGTAGTTTGCGAGCGGTTTTTTAGGTAAGAGGAAAACCAATCATTGACAACACCTCTTATACCATAGTACTTTAATTTGCATAACAGAATGTCGTGGTCGGCAGTATCAAACGCTTTTTTTAAGTCGATAAATATTCCACAAGAGAAAAGTTTATTATCCATGTTACTTTGGATTTTATTGATAATATCAAGAAGAGCATGTTGTGTAGAATGTTGTTCGCGAAAACCATATTGAGAATCACTAAAAAAATTTCTTAACTTAAGAAAGTTTTTCAATCGCGAGTTCATTAAGACTTCGAAAATGTTATTAAAAATAGATAAAAGTGATATAGGGCAGTAATTGTTTGGATTGGTATCTACACCATCTTTGTAAATTGGAATAATTTTTGCAATTTTTAATTTTTTGGGGTAGATTCCTCGCTCAATAGAAGTATTAATAATGTCAGCTAGAGGTTTGCTTAGAATATTTTTTGCGCATTTTAAGATACGTGTAGGGCAGGAATATAAGCCATACGACTTATTAATTGGTAATAAGGTAATTTCAAGTTCTATCTCGGATGGAGTTACTGGAAAGAATGCAAATGAGCCATGCTGAGAGGCTATATTTTCGTAATCGGTATTCTGTTTTGGGAGATATTCAGAGAAATGTTTTTCTGAATGAGGCATCTTAGCTGCTAAACGATGACCACAAGAAGCAAAATGATTATTCAAAATCTTAGATATTTTTTGGGGATCGTGAATTAATTGGCTGTTGGCACATTGTGCCATCGCATTAATTTCCTTTTTACGTTTTTTGCCACCTCCAATTAAATCCCTTATTCCATCCCAGGTCTTTTTCATATTGTTTAGATTTGAACTAAAGTATGTATGGTAATACAGTCTCTTGCTTGCTCGTGTTAAGGTTACAATCGAGTTCCTATAAATTTTATATCTTAAAGGGTTTGAGTAAAATAATGCATTTTTAATTTTAATTGATACTCTTAAGCCTTTGGATATCCAAGGTTTCGTGAAAGACTTAGCCATTCATTTGGAAATCATTTTGAGAGGTGCATGTTTGTTTACAAATTTGTTAACCTGGTTATAAAAGGTCGAAAACAGTTTATCAGGATCATGTCCATGGTTAGCTATTATGGAATTCCAATCTATTTGTGACAGATCTTGAAGGAATAAAGTCTCCGAATAACGAGAGTAGTGTCTAATTTTAAATTTTGTTACGTTGTTCTTAGCTGAAATTAAATCTATAATACAGAATTGAGAAAAATGATCACTTACGTCCGATACGACATTACCGCTCGTTAATATTTTATCCGGAATATTAATGAAAATGTTATCAATTAGCGTGGCAGAGTCCCTGTGGACACAGGTTGGTTTATCATAGATTCCTCCCTTCAAAATTTATCACAACAAAAGGAAAATAAACCAATTGTACAATTGTATTGCATGCATATATTCTAAATATCATGAAAGTTACATTCCCATGTACAAGCTACCAGCAAGAACAAAACTTCCTGAGTCTTTACGGGACTGGTATTCACCTGAATACAAAGAAAAGACACATGAAGAACCATCTGCCATATCTAACAAACTTTTGGAATCATTAACAGTATCAGATGAAATGAACAACTATGTACAAAAAATAACATGTAAACAGTCAGAGTCACCGGTATGGCATGATGTACGTTCTGGGAGAGTCACTGCTTCAACTGCCCATGATGTTCTTCACACAAACATGTAGAAACCTGCTGAATCTCTGATAAAAAAAATCTGCAAGAAATCAATTGTTTGTCACACAACTGTTCCCTCCTTAAAGTGGGGAATAGAAAATGAAAAGAAAGCTCTACATGATGCTCATGTAAGGCATGAGGAAAATCACTCCAACTTTTCAATTAGTTTCTCAGGAATACAGCTTCATCCCAAACATCCATATATTGGTGCATCTCCAGATGCGATATTTATATGTCAGTGTCATGAAATCAAATGGCTGATAGAAGTAAAATGTCCATACTCAAAACGGTACATGTTTGTCAGTAAAAGAAGCTGCTAATGACAAGTCATTTTGTCTTGATTGTGAACTGAATCTGAAGCAAGGACACAAGTACTATATTCAAATACAAATCCAGTTGTTTGTTTTTGATTTGCAAGAATGTGAATTTATTGTTTGGACTCCACAGTGGATGCATAGAGAAATTGTGTCATATAATGGAGAATTTATTAAAAATTCAATTCCAGTTATAGAACAATTCTTCAAAAGATATATCATTGCAGAATTATTGATAAGAAGGCTGGAGAATAAAGATGAACTGCCAGTTCCGACACGAAAACATTATTGTGTTTGCATTTCAGAGTACACGTACAGCAGTGAGACTTGGATTGGATGTGACTCTAAAAACTGCAAAGGGGAGTGGTTTCATTACAAATGTGTTGGTGTTAAAAGACCTCCAAAGGGATGCTGGTATTGGCCATCATGTAAAAAATCAAAAGGCAAGAAAAGGAAACACAAAGAAAAATAGAACCTATCATAGCTTTAAGTTATTTTTTACTTGGAAATTCCAATAACCCCCTTCGGATGTCCTAAAACACTTACTATTATCAGAAATGAATTGTGGTTATATCGTTGTGTTACGCGCACCAATATGTGCATGAATGATGTCATTAATATGGCATCCCCATATATCCATATCTTTGGTAATCCAGTTACCCCTGGTTATCCAGTTTTCCTTGGTTATCTAGTTATCCTTGGTTATCCAGTTATCCCAGGTTATCTAGTTATCCCTGGTTATCCAGTTATCCCTGGTTATCTAGTTACCCGTGGTTATCTACAATCCTGGACAAAATATATGGCAAAAATGTCATTCTATTTCCCTTCCCCCAATATCAATGTTGTTTGCGCCAATACACCTGTTTTTCCCTGAAGATTTAACCGAAAATAGCAACATTGATATAGGGGGAGGGACGAGAGTGCCTAAGATTTGATATAAAGTAGACATCTGCCTATATGACGGAAAATAAGACAACACAACAAGAAAGAATAAGATTAAATAAGTCTTGCCAAAATATTTTGTCCAAGATTGTATTTTTTCTTATTAGCCAGCGACGTCTGAAAATGTTCAAACAATTCCACCGATGACACTCGTGCATGCGGTATGTTGATGTGCGGTTAAAAGATTAAGTATTATGACGCAAGAAATAAACAATTGTAATTCCGCACTGTATTTAAATAAAAATTTGGACGCGAATAATAGATTATTTAATTTTTTTATGGAGGTTTTGCTGTACATATTCCAAGGTGTTGTCGTCGGTCATGAACGATGAGGTTTATAAAATATACTATTTAGCATTCGAACGTATCGTTTGATTGTATTAAACATTTATAAATTATGTAGATGCAAGATAGTATAAAACGTCTAACCAACATCATTATATTGTTCGCCATTCTTCTTGTTTGACATAAAATATTAAATGCAAAACATACCTTCATATTATGATTTCGTTTTTATAGTCTCTTATAATCACAACAACAGGATAATTTTCAGGATGTAAACTTCCTACAAGCCGTGTATTAAAATGCTCCGTATAGTAAAAATACTACAAACTATAATACAGAGGTAGATTTATTTGTTTTGAAATTGACAACTTCCGGTACTGCGCGATTTAAGCCTGGGTCCAAAAATCGAAAGGCGCGAAATTCTGAAGCTGATCGCTTTTCTCTTTATTTATCTTTACCTTGTCAAGTCATTCAAGTGTGTTTACCATGGAAAATAACGCTGTCGAAAGCGATTTTGGTCAGGCGCTCGGTGAAAGACAAACTCGTCGTGTTTATCTGATCACTTATTCCCAGGCAGATTTGGGGAAAATAGCAAATTGCCAGGCGTTTGCTGATTGTATTCTTGAGGCATTTTCACAATCACAAGGAAATCAAAAGGATAATACGAACCATCCAGAACACTGGTCATGCTGCATGGAGGAACATAGAGATGGGGGAAAGCATTACCACTTGGCTATCAAACTAAGTGCACCAAGGCGGTGGAAAGCCGTGAAAAATTATGTAAGCAAAAAGCATGGAATTGCCTTGCATTTTTCCGACCAATCATGTGGTTACCATGTCGCCTACAAATACGTCTGCAAGAACAAGTCATTCACCGACGTATTACACAGCCTTGGCCACCCAAATTTACAAGAAATTGGCTCACCAAAAACCAAACGTGCTTTCACACAGTTTTCTGATAACGCGAAGAAAAGGAGAATCTCAGCACCAACTAACAATGAGAAAATTAAGGAAAACCTACCAAGTTCTTCGAAACCCAAGAAGTTATCCAACATCGATGTTTCTGAATTTATTGTCGCAAATGATATTAGAAGCGATAGTGAGTTAATGGTCGTTGCAAAAACTCGTCATTCTGAGGGCGAAAAGGATTTGTACAAATTTATCATAAACAAATCTTCAAAGTCTCTATCAGAACTCTTGGACATGACTTGGAAAATGAATGACGCTTCCAAAAATGTCCAAAGAGCGAAAGAATCAAGAATATCAATCCTTAGAGCCCATCTCGAAAGCGAATGTTTACCTTTGTGCAACGGAGAGTGGTTGGTGTGTGCAAAACAAGTCCTACATCAAAATGGAATTAATTTATATTACTTTGCTTCAGCCTTGCGTCAGCTTCTTGAGAGGGGAAGACAGAAGCGCTTGAACGTTTTGCTCATTGGTCCCACGAATTGCGGAAAGTCATTTCTTCTCAATCCTCTGGAGTTAATATACAAAACGTTCATAAATCCTGCTACGGGAAAGTATGCTTGGGTTGGATTAGAGGAATGTGAGGTCGCATACTTGAATGATTTTCGATGGTCACCAGAATTGATCGAGTGGAGTGACTTTTTGTTGCTACTGGAAGGGCAGACAGTTCATCTTCCAAGGCCAAAGAATATGTTTGCCACTGATTTGTGTATTCCACGAGAAAACACCATCCCAATATTCGCTACCAGTAAGGGGCCGATTGAGTTTTGGGGGAAATATAATAGTCGTGACGAGCGTGAGAATGATATGATGTCCTCCAGATGGAATATATTTAAGTTTAGCGTCCAAATTCCATCAAATGAAAGTAAGGACATACCAGCATGTGCTCGTTGCTTCAGCAA
>CACRXK020004367.1:0-32013 GCA_902702795.2 Paramuricea clavata | reverse complement strand
ATGTATATATATGTATATATATATATATGTATTATATATATATGTATATATATGTATATATATGTATATATATATATATATGTATATATATATATGTATATATGTATATATATATGTATGTATGTATATAGTTTTTCGTTTTACCTCAAAAAACCACAACAGTCTGTTTCATCCGTATAGGAATCATCAGGTGGTGGTATATGTATGTATATATATAGTTTTTCGTTTTACCTCAAAAAACCACAACAGTCTGTTTCATCCGTATAGGAATCATCAGGTGGTGGTGTATATATATATGTATATATATATATGTATATATATATATGTATATATGTACATATATATATATATATATATATACATAAACAGAAATCACTCATTACAAACACGAACGAGTCATCATGTTTAGAAATGCTTGAACCTAACGTAGTGATATGACTGGACAAGACCAGAAATGATTTGTTTAAAATTGAAACGATTCACGCAAACAATTGAACGTATACAACGTGCATGTGCTATAACTTCAATTGTTTGCGTGAATCGTTTCAATTTTAAACAAATCATTTCTGGTCTTGTCCAGTCATATCACTACGTTAGGTTCAAGGTTCCAGTCATATCACTACGTTAGGCTACATTTCTAAACATGATGACTCGTTCGTGTTTGTAATGAATGATTTCTGTTTATGTCCATTCACTTCACACGTGTTGTATTTTTGGTGGTAACCACCGCCCATAGATAGGAAACTTCTGACGTTATTGGCCGCAACCTTATTGAAAAACGTGACGTCACGCGTATTGCGAATGTTACCAAAGTTCTCGGCATTTTTGTTGTTTTGCTATATTTTCCACTTTAAAAGGGTGATATTGAAGCATAAACTGGTCTAATTGTTTTAAAAACATGCCTAAGCCACGACAAAGTATTCAATTAGGTAAATGTTTTTCGTCTTTGTTTTGTATTTTTTTACATTTGTAGCTACGAAATTGGCGTCACAAATTTTAACGAAATTTGCGATGTAGTTTTCACTGTTTAGTGCTTGAAATATTTGCTAAAATTGACTGGGAATACTTAGAGTTTTCATCGTAGAATGGCGTGGTTATATTTATTTGCTCTTGGACTAAAATGTTTAGCTGTATTATTGCTAAACGTGCCGTTTTTGAGAATTTGGTTTTCAACTAGGTTGAGGCATCCAAACACGCCATCAGCCCATTGAAAACATTAGGTCACGTCAGCTAGTTTCCTATCCATTTATTTTATTATCCATGTTGTAACTAAAGTGCCTTGCCTTAAAGGACGTTATGAAGCAATGACGTATTTCATTAAAAAACATTAAAAAACACCAATTCTCATAATGTATACGAAATACCATTTCAGACCCCGGACGTTTACAAAGGTGTCATCCACATCCCCAATCTCACTCTTAACTTCTCTGCAAAGTTGAGAGGTCTGTATATGTTCTCCAATCAGAGTTGTTAACAACTTTCATTTCACAAGTCCACGTCAAGTCACCAGGGCGTTGGAACTGGGGAGCTCAGAGGGGGGGTGCATGTCCCCCCCCCCCCCAACTTTTTTCAAAGGACCAAAAGTGCCATTTTTGCTGTAAATACTATATTAACATCGAAGGCGCCTTTTTCACAAACAAGTCCCCCTATATGAATGAACATTTGCTCAAACTAGTGTCCTGTGAAATTACAGACGGCCCAGTGTTGAAGCCCATTATATTAAAGATTAGATGTGCCAAACTGGTTTTGTAATACCTTCATTAAATTAAATAAAGTTTATTATTGTTACTATTATTAGTGTTATATGACGGAGAGAGTGAGACCTAAGCGCGCACGCTTCGAGCACTGAACCGTTTGACTTATAAATCGAACACAATGTATCGAGTAAACCTGCTGAAAAACCTATAAACGACAACGCATTTTATGAATACGATTGACAACAATAATGGCCAAGCATGAATCATAACTTTGATCCTCTTGTCGTTTGTATTCTGATGCCATAGTGTAGATCAAGTAACTATACGGTATTAATTAGATAATGTATATTACTAAGCAGCATTTCCCAAGCGTAAACTTCAGTTATAATGAGGCAGTATAACTAATTTTATTAAAAGTAAAATCATTACAATTGTTCAACACTTATCTGGTGTACAATATAAGACATATAAGGTATATATAAAGGTAGAGTCGAGATCGAGTCTGAGACGTCCCTTCGCCATCTCTTGCAGCCGAGCGAGTGAATTACTAATGAGCTTGTAAACACAAGCAAAACCCACATCTTTGCGCTCATTTTGACATTCCCAAATCGCCATCAATAAGCATGAATTTGCTATCAAAATGCGCCAAATTTCACGAAGACTTCAAATCAGGCGGTAACTGGAGTCAAAGACCTGCGCAGAAGGTCCTAGTGCCAGTTTTCTTCAACAGACACCACGCGCGAGGCGAATTTCCTATACAAATTCTAACAAACAGCCCACAATCAAACGAAAAGTGACATTCGAATTAGGGATTATTTCCCCATAAAAGTACATTCAAAAGACGCCTAAAGACTTATTCTTTCCTATACCGAGGGTAACTGAACACCAATTTAATCGTAGAGCAAACGTAAGCGAAAAAACATCAAGTTTGGGGGTGATTTGTTTAGGGAAAAGTTGGAAATATGATACGCGCAATACGATATGACTTTTTGTAAAAAAGTTTGATATGTTAGAAATTAGAATTTGAAGAATGCCTCGGCACTCTGCTGAACCAACAAGTGATAAAAGCTTGACATAAGTAAATTTTATGCATAAAGAAACTGTTTAAAAGAATGTTTGTAAGAGAGATTTATGTGATATGCATGAGCATTATCTGACAATGAAAACTTGTTGTTCTGTGGTGAGTTGAACCCGATGATTTTCTCCCGAACTGATAATATGACTAATTTGTAATTTTATCATTTTTGCTAAGTTATTCTCTTTTAGAATTTAAGAAGCTGCTTTAAATTCCCAAGAGCAGAAAATCGTGCGCTTTACAAAGATGTTTTAATTTCTTAATAAGCCAATATTTAATATATGCACACTTGTCAATATTTTACGCATCTTTGCATTCAGCTTAATGCTAGGGCATTCAAATTCTAACAATACGTTATTTCAATAGTTCTGTTTTTTTGGGACACCCTGTATGTCCAGTTTCGTGTATCCACTTCCCCATGCTATTGCCATGTATGCAAACAACCCGGGAATTATTGAATGTATCCTCGCAAGAAATGGAATGCTGTTAGTACGCAAATCGCAATTGAATTAATTATGATTAATTCCATATTAGGGGGTATCGAATTTCGAAACAGCATTAGGCTGCACTTAACCGGTTTTTGTTCGCTCCTACGAACTATTTAATAAAGCGTTTCGTAAAGTTAGTAGTTCAGCTTCGAGGAATAAAGTTAAACAATTATCTGACCTATTTATCAAGTGATACGATCAATCGATCATGCCTGCATATAAGTTGATCTACTTCAAAAGCAGAGGACGAGGTGAGATGATTCGCTTGGCGTTTGCAGCGGCCGGGGTTAAATACGAGGACTGTAGACTGACTAGAGAAGAGTTCGAGGAATTAAAAGCCAGTAAGTTCAAATACATAATTAGGGGGTGTTTTAAAACCCTTCAACTATATTTTAAATGTTATTTTATTCACATAATTATGCAGTCAGTAGCGTTACCGCTAGCCTGCATGGCAGGCGGTTCCTAAAATTGGGCAAGCCTGGGAAATACCGCCTGCTGGGTTTGGCAATGTAATCGAATTCCCCGTCCACCAGTGGACGGGAATTGATGATTGGCTGCGAGTCTGAGCCGCTGTCACTCAAAAGTGAATACACTTTAGTATGTAAACATACGTTTAACACCTTAATGATGCAAGCGTTCGCTTTAATTACAGTGAAAATACAAAAAGTGTCACACTTCCGCTTCTGTAGTTTGTTGTGATTTACTGTAATTTGTTCTGTTTTTCTGTAGCGATTACCGATTTATTGGCAAATACTGCGATAAAATTTAAATTTCGTTCCTTTTATATGCAATGAAACTCACGAAAAATGTATTATTTCCCTTTGCTACAAATTATCATATTTAAAAATAGAAAAAATTTAAATTTTATTGCGGTATTTCCAGATAAATAGGTAATCGCTACAGAAAAACAGAACAAATTACAGTAAATCACAACAAACTACAGAAGCGGAAGTGGGACACTTTTTGTATTTTCACTGTAATAGCAGTTGTAAAACCATAGAACGCTTCTCGAAAGTCGAAACGCGAACTGATTGTCAAACGCGAGCAAGAGATAGCAGTTAAAGATTTACTCCTTGGAAAGAATGTTTTGGCCGTTCTATGGGAAAACCTTGATTTTTACATTGTTCTTGTTGGCGCGAGAAAAAAAAACGAGAATAGATACAGACGGCCGTATAGTCTTTCTTGCAACGGGTTTTATAACAGGACTATTACGCCTAGGCCTATTAGCCGCTTCACTTTCTGAACTTTTCAAGGCTTTCGTTACCACACGCATGGGCGTACCGGAAGGAAAAAATTAGGGGGGCGGAAAGAAAATCGCCCGACTTTTCGTAAAATTGCCCGACTTTTCGTGATTGTGCCCGACTAGTACCGAAAAATTTTTCCCGGAAAAATTATCTTGGCGACCTCCCCCCCCCGTCGTCGCCAAAAAATTTCGGTCAGTGTACCATTTAAGGGGTCAAAAAAAAATTTTCCGGACATACCATAATTTTTCGGAACATCACATAAATTTTCAAAAATACATTGGCCACAAAATTTACTAAATTTTCGAAAAAATTGACAGAATTTGTCCCATTCAGTTTTATAACAAACCAAAATTGCCCGACTGTTAATTAATCCAATATTACCCGACTGCCCAAAAAACTGGGGGGCTACCGTCCCCCCGCCCCCCCGCCTGGTACGCCTATGACATGGGCGTACCGGAAGGAAAAATTTAGGGGGGCGGAAAAAAAAATGCCCGACTTTTCGTGATTGTGCCCGACTAGTACCAAAAAATTTTTTCCGGAAATATTATTTTGGCGACCCCCCCCCGGTCGCCAAAAAATTTTTGGTCAGTGTACCATTTTAGGGGTCAAAAAAATTTTCCGGACATACCAACATTTTTCGTAACATCGCACAAATTTTCCAAAAAAAATACATTTCCCACAAAATTAACAAAATTTTCGACAAAATTGACAGAATTTGTCCCATTTATTTTTATAACCAACCAAAATTGCCCGACTGTTGATTGAATATTGCCCGACTGCCCAAAAAACTGGGGGGGCTACCGCCGCCCCCCCCCCGCCCGGTACGCCTATCAGGATGAGACAGTTACAGCTCTGAATCATCACCACGAGGCGTGCATAAACTATAAACATTAGTTCATATTTCAAATTGATGTTTATTTGGATGAAAGTTGACGTTATAATAACTTCATTGTTGTTAAGGTAAAACCTCCTCTAGTAACTGAAATTACGATGTTGTTTACGTTGTACTGTAAAATGAAATTAACAATGTTCAGTCTCTTCAGTATTTTAAGTTAGTATACCTTGACGCCATCTCGCTCAGAAATACAGTATAAACATAGATATCTTGAGCATAAAGCACGTGAACAAATCTTGTTCGAATTATTCCGGGGAAACATTGTGAATTTCATTTTACTGCACAACATATAAAAACTACCTCGCATTCTCATTTCACTGGTAGAGCAAGTTTTAGCTTACCAACAATGAAGTTTCTTACCTTCATCCAATAAACATCGCCAACAATGAACGAATGTTTAGTTTATGCACGCCTCACGGACACGGTTAATTGCAATTGTCTGTAAGGGTATTTATTTTGAATTTATTTAAATATTTTCCGTGTTTATACAGTTTTGTTGTTAGACAGTAGAGTAATTAATCATTGTGTTGTGGTCTGATCTGTTTATGTTTTCCTTATTTGAATTTTTCATTTGGTTCAGTTGCATGCACTGGTGTTACCTAATATACCCGATATTTTAAGGAAATCAGGATCCAGTTCACCAGTTTTTCTGCTCTTCCGATCTGTGTGTTTTACTCAAACTTTTCTACCGAACTGTTTGGTGAACACGGCAAAACTCGTCGACTAAAGAGTATAAGCTTTAAACTTGTTTTTTTAAATATGATTTGGTTAAAATTAATAAATTATCTGTCAAAAGTAAATGGCTTAGTATTTTTATTCAACAAGTTATATTTTAATTTATTCATTGAAACAATTAAAATTTTGTGAAAACCTCTAGGAAATGTTTCCCCCAAATAATGTAAATTGAGGCTTATATTCGAGTGGGGTTGTATTCCGAGGTTTACGCTATTTCCGTTAATCTGATCGGAGGCCAAAATGTTCTCCAGGAAGGAAACGTACTTCCAAGTGGAAACGTTGATAATCAAACGCGTTTACTCCAGCCTAAACCTAGGCCTTCTATCTTTAATTTCAGCGTTATTTCACATAAGAAAACTGCGACCAAGGCGATTTGGGGGCGGGGTGGAGGAAGGGCGAAAGTAAGAAATATCTTGCTTTAATTTCTCATGTGACGTCATACTTAGTACCAAATGCTAGCCCAAAATTAGCCGAATTCATATTAGAGACGGGAAACTCGTCTCAGACGGGAATGTTTATGAGCTTTTTCGGCTGCGTATTGCATGAGGATCACAGCATCTCAACATCTCAAACATAGATGCATCTCAGCATCCAGCAGGCCAAAGCAGAAGGCGGCAGCCTAGGTGAACTGCAGTAAGTAATTAACGCAGTAAACTTACGTGAACTTCCAATAATAGAAATATGGTTTAATAAATTTGTTCCTCTGAATAAGGGTCATTAGAGGTTGCTTAAATATACATAGAAATTAATAAAAAAAATTAATCTTCGGAATTGAAACTGGGCAACTCTCGCGTCCTTTTGTTGACGACAATATATAAAATTTGTAGAGATAGGAAGTTGGAAAATTGTATGTTTTTTATTATGGTTCTTGTAAATACACAATGTATGCAATTTTCTAGGTGGAATTGTACCATTTGACCAGTTGCCAATTCTCGAAGTTGATGGCAAAATACTTGCAAAATCAGGGACCATTTGCAAGTATGTTGCCAGGGAAACAGGTTGGTAGAGATTCTACTGTAGTTTCCGGTGCATGCATGGGGTGCTCCGGCTTCCGTATGTGCTGTACATATAGGTATATAGTAGATATACTAGAGGTGTGCATCGGATCGGATTGGACGTTTATAATCCGACAATTGGCTAATGTTTAAAATCCGATCCAAAATTGTTTAATCCAAATCCGATCCGAGTTGTGATAAAGAATTTCAATCCGATCCGATGAAACCTTTAACAAAATAAATTTCTCATTCAAGTTGAAATGTTTAACCAAATAAAAATAAAAACAAGAAATACATGTCAAGAAGCTGACAAAGTGACGTCCAATTTAAGTATCAAACGAAAAATGCAGCGACAACCGCGATAATGCTTTGATAAATGCATGGATAATTAATTCTTGCAATAATGCGTGGATAATTAATTCATTTTATTTCGAATATCGAAGTCCGATCCAATCCGACTACGAAACAACTTTATCAATCCGATCCGAAATGTATATTTTTGTTACGAAATCCGAACGAATCCGATCGGATCGGATTCGGATTTGCACACCTCTAATATATATACAGTACATTGATAGATTACATTGCAACAAATATAGCTGAATTGCGTAAATTTCACAATTTTAAAAAACAACAAGTAATAATTATTTAAAAGGTAAAAATTTGAGAGTCAAGGAATTTTGCATGATGATAGAATAAAAGTATTTAGAAATCTATTAGTTTAATATATGGGAGCTCATAAGTTCGCTGGTAGTTTAAAATTTAAATGCACTTTCCCTAATTAGCTACAACATTAGGTGCAAAATTCAAAACAAGTGAAACTCCAAAAATCGATAACATTTTTATTTATCTACGGCGTTTCGACTATATTTCAGTCATCATCAGTTTATCCTGACGTACGATGACTGAAATTAGTCGAAACGTAGATAAATATAAATGTTATCGATTTTTGGAGTTTCACTTGTTCTGTATTTTGTTAAAATAGTCAGTGGTTCTAAAAAAGTTTCAAAATTGTCTACTTTTTTCTGATACACCCTGTACTGTATATTAGGCTGTTGTGTTGTTTTGAATTTTTTAAATTACCCGTTTCGACATGATAGAGCACATTTTCAAGATATCTATTCACCTGACTTTTTGAAGTATTTTAATACTAAAGTTTTATATATAAATTCACGTTTGGTTTTAATTCAGATAATACAATTCGATAATTCGTTCCATATCCACACAGCTCAATTTTTGCCGAATGAATGCAACTAGTTGCCCACTTGTTCAAGAGGGGTGTCCACCCCACACCTCCTCTAATGCCGCCCTTGCCTTGAGTCGATTAGGTTGAACTGCTGAAGCTGCGTCCTTCGTAACTCAGTTCAGCTCTCAGCTGCAAGTGAGGATGATTAGAAAACTCTCACTTACTGCACTTACTTATAAATCAAACCGTGTAATGGAATACAACATACATTATACTACTATCTGTTTATTATTCAACAAGGGTTTGCTCCGACAGAAAGTTTTGAAGTCGCAAAAGCTGACATGATCGTGGACGGTATCGATGATCTGATGGACAAAGCAGAAAAATTTTATACTGAAAAAAATGAAGAGACAAAGGTAATGTTCCATGGGGGTATCGAGGGTGATAAATCAAACTGGTTTGTTTTTAAGTAAAGCCCTTAATTGCACGTTTGTTTATTTCAGAAAACTTTCGATTTGTAAATCGTAATTTCACTCAAATTCGAAACAGTGTGTTATTCCCGAGCCATGACGGCGTGAATTAAGCGTCGTTCTGGGCGTAAAGCACATTTTCTGCTAGGGGAATTTGTTCGCGCGATGCGAAAAACAAATCTTGGCAATGTGATTGGTCAGCGAAAAAATCCGCCGCGAAAAAGTTGGATCAGTTCCTACTTTTTTACTGTTCGCGGCTTCGCGCGAACAAATTCGGCTGGTGGAAAATGGGCATAAGCCCCGGGCGAGCGTACTAATCTGTTTACACCCGGGGAGAGGAAAGCATTAGTGAAGTGTAAACTCTTGTCATGGGTGCATGTATGGCACTAAGCTATACAGTTAGTAATAATATAACTCAGTGGTGTATGGGGGACCTCCTTGCTGAACTAAAAAAAATGGCTGTTTGCCAGGAGTGGGATAAGCAATATTTCAACTTCAAAGATATATACTTCGAAAATCGTTTCATACAGTACAATGAGCTTTCAAGTAATTTTACCTTCAAGAAGAATTGATATACTATGAGAAATATTCGTGAAATATAGGGTACGTTTGCTTTGAATATTTATGTTTATGAATTTTCAATTATTGCTAAGAAGAATTGATATACTATGAGAAATATTCGTGAAATATAGGGTACGTTTGCTTTGAATATTTATGTTTATGAATTTTCAATTATTGCTTCAATTTTTTGCGTGCTAAAACATGCACTGCTTCCTTTCAATGTACATTATGTTAGCCTCATTGCTATACAAGTCCTCGTAAATATGTATAGACTACGTTGTGCTCCAAAACGTTATTAATACTAGTATTATTCTACAATCCAATAGTAGTTATACACTTTTTAAACTTCTCTATATCAGACTTCAGACACAAATTTATGCCTATGATATATGATATCCTTACTTGTCAGTTGTCAACCTACGTCACAGATTAAGTTCAACGTACCTACGTCACAGATTAAGTAAAAAAAGTAATTGTACATTACCTTTACAGCCAAATAGTACAGCTTAACATATTCCCCCTCTTGAAATAAGTGTCGTTCCATGACACTTGGGATTTTTCAACATGCTTTACTCTCAGTCCAGAAACATGTGTTTCTCGTGAATCTATCGCAGTACCACAAAATTTTTTACAGGACCCTATTTATCACATTTCTACTTCGTAACCAAAATAATACGCTATCTCTGTGCGCTATGAATTTCTGCCAGATATACTGTATTAGTTATTTTATGCATAATTAAGCAAATGATCTGGGGTGGTACATGGTCATTTTCTTGTAAAATATTATACATAAATTTTTCCTTCCAATAACCACCTCTAAAAGCAACCCGTCTAAACACCATATAAGCACTTCAAAAAGGCTGTCACTTTTGCCTTTCGGAAGTTAGAGCTATGTCGGAACTGCTGTTTCAGGGCGGGGTCATTTTCAGGACTTTCGTTCCTTATTCAGGTTTTGGCACATATGCCATGTTGACCGCCATGGTCATTTTACCCTAAAACAGTTGAGATTACGTGTGCTAAATGAAACGCAAATACAAACTCCTATACAGGTCTTTGACTACAACGAGCTTTTACTTAACTGATACACAATTAATCTTGCTTATTTACATGTGGCTTTTAATGAAGAAACGAGCGTTTTCCTCTTAAGACGACTTGCCTTGCTATCATATTTCATCAAATCAATGCAGCAACTGGAGGAAACATAGAGGTTACGATAGTTGAATATTGTAGTTGTATATTAATTTTCCTTTCGCATTTCACCACATTGGCTCTGTGTTGTTTTGCAGTGAAACAATCGATATTTATAGTTTACAGACCTTTACATTGTAAAAAATATGGCAATAGAGGAAATCAAGGTATTACTGCAACATTTTTTGTCAGCTAATCCAATGTTTGTGATGATTTGTGGCCACTGATTTTGTGGCCTTAAACAGCCGCTGCAAAATTGTCTTTTGAAGGCTTCGTTCAAGTAATCAAGTTGTTTATGTAATTATGTTTTTAAATCAAGCAAGTGGAAGTACGCATATCTTCCTCTCCCGCTGAAAACCCGAGCAGTTTTCGCGCCCCACCTGTTGTTATTCCATGTTGAATTGCAAATAGATGACGTATTCTTAATTAAATAATGACGTAATTTTCTGAGTCGCTGATTGGCTACAAGCTCACAGTGAACAGCCAACTTAACAAAACGATAGCAATATATCTGCGCTAGCGCAGATACAAAAACTCTTGATTGGAAAGCAGCTTTATTGTATCTTTAGTATCTTGGTAATTCGCATGACGAAAACACAACAAAAAGCACGAGCGTGAAGGAGCTTTTACTCAACTGA
Organism: Paramuricea clavata; assembly: GCA_902702795.2. Classification (NCBI taxonomy): domain Eukaryota; kingdom Metazoa; phylum Cnidaria; class Anthozoa; order Malacalcyonacea; family Plexauridae; genus Paramuricea; species Paramuricea clavata. Next base: position 20,841 of record CACRXK020004367.1, on the reverse strand, counting down.
TACACAATCTTGCTTATTTACATGTGGCTTTTAATGAAGAAACAAGGGTTTTCCTCTTAAGACGACTTGCCTTGAAATACTTAGCCTGCGAACAGGCTCTCAAGCTGAATTCAGAGCCTGCATCGATAACTAACGAATTTGAATATCTGCCCCGTAACGTTCGTTTTTCCAAATATGGAATGTCTATCCTTATATGGTGTTGTTTACAACTTTCGTGCAAACTAAATTTAGACCGTGCAAACTAAATTTAGACCGTACGATTTATACTGTTTTTCGAAATATAAGATATTCAAGCAAAAGTTTAAATGTTTTAAATACTGTTTTCTCAAAACAGAACACTTCGTGCTTTGTGATAAGATGGCCAAGACCAATTTGATCAGTTAATGTGTTTTTTATGCATAGTTCAGCAGTTGACATATATAGAGCTCAGCGGAAACGTATAAATTATAGCATCTAACCCTGATCTGACCAATGAGAATTTCGCGTCACGATTTGAGACGCAGATATTCAAATTCATTAGTCATCGATGCAGGCTCTGAATTCAGCTTGAGAGCCTGTTCGCAGGCTATGAAATACTTAAATGCAGCATTTGCGCCCATATTGCATCAAATCAATGCAACAACTGGAGGAAACATAAAGGTTACGGTAGTTAAATATTGTAGTTGTATATTATTTTCCTTTCCCACGTCACCACATAATTTTGTGTCTATTTTGTAGCAAAAACTATTTAAAGAATTCTACGAGAACCATGTTCCACATGCTCTAGGAATATTTGAGAAACTTCTGAAGTCTCGTGGTGGAAAATATTTTGCAGACAACAAGGTAAATGAGGTTTTTCATATACCATACTATGCTCGCTTGGTCCGTTTCATAAAACTGATCAAATATGGTGTGATATATCAGGGCCTTCGCTCGAAACGTCGAGGTTTTGCTCATATTTTCCAGGTTAGTTGTATGTCCTTCTCACAACAGCTGTTTCTAATCACAGAGCCCAAATCGTCTTCCTCGATTTTACTGAATGACGTACAACGACGACGATCGTTAAATATTTCCCGTGGATTTCTGATTATAGATCTAATCTGATTACAACTAATCACAACAGAATATGACTACTTATTTGAAAGACATACAGCTATTTCAATTAAGGTTGTTCCTCAAGCAAAGCGGAAAAGTCGAATACGCGAGCGCGAAAGGCTGCTGGGAATCGCTAGCTAATAAATTCATTAATTTCTTAGCGATTCCCAGCAGCCTTTCGCGCTCGTATTCGACCTTTCCGCTTTGCTCGGGGACAACCTTAATTGAAACAGCTGTATGCCCGAATTGATTATAGCCAAGCTTGTGTCTGTCCTCCCTCACGTAATGCCGATTATACTATTAATCTGCTATATACTGTAGCTATTACGTACCTAGTCCCAGTGAACTCATTATTGAGTAAATATCATGCATGTAGACGGATCGTCTGTCAAAAGGACTTGACTATACAGCCTCGTTTTCGGCCTTATCATATCCCTTTATCTTGTTTGAAGTTGTTTCTGATGACCTGGATAACAGTATATGATTTCGTGAAGGCTTCGATCTGCTACAAGATAAAGAATTCTAAACCCAAAATCTCAAATCACGAAAACGAGACTCTATCTATAGCCACGGCTGAGTACTTTCGGGAAGGGTGTGAAGCACATCTATCTGACGGACAAACCGATCCAAAAACAAGACGAACTATGAAGTTTTGAATCATACGATATTAATTATATATTAATTATATATTAATTTCAATGATCAACTAATTATTAATTATAATACATGCAATAGTTTGGTGACCTTGACGGCTCTGAGACTTCAGTTTGTAAAATACGCTACAAAAAGCTGCAGTGACACACGCGTTTTGGTCACCAAATTATCTGACTTTTAAATATAGTGTATTTTTTCATGAATACATTCAAGTACCAGATTTTTCTTTCGGAACCATATATTACATGTATTAGCACAAGTGGATATGGGGCTAAATCCATTAGGGGGGAGGGGGTGTTATGGAAATTTAGATCCTCCATATATATCATTTGACATTCGTAGCTTGCGTTCACTTTTAACTTCCACGTTAGTCTGCCAATGCTCAACAACTTTCCTGAAAATCTGCTTAATAGTTAACTCACCCGCAACTTTATACCTGAAATTACTTATGAACAAATATTAGGGGAGGTGTTACAAATCCTACCCGCCCCCCGCTCGCTGCGACACTACTATGAGACAGCGTGATAATCCGGACATTCATTCAGTGTGAATCTTGTGATGGCTGAGACGTATATCTGTAAGCACTGCTAGCTAAACAAGCTGGACCTCCGAAATGTGAAATATTTTTTTACTTCTTAACAGCTGACATATGCAGATATAATATTCTTCTCATATATGGAAATGTTTGAAAGCCTGAACGAAGGTCCTTCGCCAATATTGGATAACTATCCTGCACTAAAAGATCTGATTAACACAGTTTCAAGCAACCCTGGGATAAAGAAATGGTTGAGCGAACGGCCTGATCAACCAATCTAAGAATGCATTTGATGTAAGAAAATATAACAAAATTTAAATGATTAATTCCATTCAGTGAGATGTACGTTCTAGTTGTGACGAATAAATATCAGAAATTGGATGAATGTTCGTGTTAAATTCAACACAATTACACAAAAAACAATTCCACTTCGCATCGAGCCTTGTTCTAGCTATTGTCTACTTTGCTTAAAACTTCGGATTAAATTGAACAATTATTAGCAGCCCTTCTGAAACACTTTAATGAAAGTATAGTTCACAAAATTCATATTTTCACTTACCTCTTAACATCTGTTTTAATGTAACTAGCTCTGGAGGCACAAGCAAAATCTAGTGCGGCGTCCATGGTTACACCATATGTCTATGTAAGATTTCTCTCAACCTCTCGCTCTTATACAGCTAATTCAATTAGCCTTTCTCACGCCGCCATTTTTGGGGTACTTTTTTGCCAATCCTGCGAGCGTAACACCACGTAACGGCGACATTTTATAATTTTGTGGGTGTATAATGGTAAATTTACGCTGTAAATAGTTAATTAGTTTTTCCTGAAATGGCGGCGTGAGAAAGGCTAATTAAGGTTGTCCTTTCAAAAACGTGAATCTTAAACTCTGAGCGCGCAAGGGATGATAGGTCATTACTTATTTAGACTCATAAACTTTGAAATTTGGCTTTGCAAGAATACTTAAGACATATAGAAGACTCACGACAGAAAACATACTTGCTGCAAAGCAATTTTCTGAGTGAAAAACCATCATCCCTTGCACGCTCAGAGTTTAAGGTTTAAGGTTTTGGAAGGACAACCTTAATGGGTATGTTGCTGGTTGCCAGTCCGCGCGAGGTTTTTCGCATTTTTGCAATGCATTGTGGTATCGCTGGGGGGCAAACAATTATTAGTTTTACAACGAAAGTATGGCAAAAGGTGATCATTGTGTAGTTTATAGCTGTTTATAGCTGTTCGCAGATACCCGGAAAAACAAATGATCAAACCACATGTTGGTATTCTTAGATTTTACTCACCAAAAACTCAGAAAGATATCGTAAAATGGAGAAAATTGCTCAATCGTAAGCACTTCAAAGTCACGTCAAATACGAAGGTTTGTTCGAACCACTTTCAAGCAGGTTACCGATCCGAGGAATGCCCCAATCCCACGCTTTATCTAAAAGGTTATTGTCCTGATAAACAGAAGAAAACCCGTCCATCCCCGAAAAAAAGGGAAAGTTTGGCTCCTAAACCTAAAAGACAACGTCGAAGTAGCATTTGTTTGTCAGATTCCTATTGAGACTATTCAGAACTTGATGTATCGCATGATAAATCACAGTCAGTATCAACCCTATCTGAGGAAAATTATTGCAGTCATATCCATAATAACATAAAGAAAGAACCAGAAGACGATTTTGGCGAGTCGAGCAGTAGTTTTTCATCACAGTTTTTTAATGGTTCAGATGAAATATCAAATGATTATGACACATCAGATGAAATAGATGTATCTGTAGAGAATGAAAAGAAATCTCGAAGAGACCTGTTTGTCAAGCAGGCTACATCTAATAGGAACTGTTTTAGATACACAGGGGTCACTAGAGAAAAACTGGACTTAGTGTTTGATTTGATAAAAGGAAAGGCAAAGTCTTTACGCTATTGGAAAGGATCTGTTGATACACCAGGTTCAAGAAGGGAAAAGAGAGGGGCCCAAACCAGACTCTTGTCATGCTGGGAGGAGTTTGTTCTTACGTTAGTAAGAACACGAAAGGGTTTTGATGTTCACTTTCTTGCTGACACGTTTGGAATCAGTGTGAGCCAGGTGTCTCGTATTTATAATACCTGGATTATCTTCCTATCAGAAGAGTTATCATTCCTTGTTCCCTGGCCAAGTCGAGGTGAGATAAAAAGAGTATTACCAAAACAGTTCCAAAGAATTCCTAACATTCGGGTGATCATTGATTGTTGTGAATTTTACATTCAAAAGCCATTGATTCCTGAAAGTCAAAAAACTACATGGAGCAGCTACAAGCACTACAACACAGTTAAGTTACTTGTAGGCATAACACCTACTGGGGTCATTTCCTTTCTTCCCCCACTTTGGACTGGGAGTACTTCTGACAAAGAAATTGTCAGAAATTCAGGACTGATTAATTTTTTAGAAGAGGGTGATGCTGTAATGACCGACAAAGGCTTTCTGATCCGGGATTTGCTAGCATTTAAGAAAATTCAACTTATTTCTCCAGCCTATTGCAGAGGACCTCGGCTTTCCTCCAATGCTGTAACCCACACCCGTCGTGTTGCTGCCCTGAGGTCACATGTTGAACGTTCTATTTTAAGGCTGAAACATTTCCGAATTTTGTCTGGAGTAATCCCATTACTGCTAAAGATGATGTTGGATCGTATTATCCTGGTTTATGCAGCATTATCCAACCTTCAAAAGCAGCTAATCAAGTGAACTACAGAATTATAACAGTGACAATGTTGAATTCACTTGAAGTAATTTATGGGATATTTCATATAATTTGAATAATATTTAAAGCAAAACTGGCTGTGTTTATACAATATTTCACTCTATTTTATGCCAGAGACTTTAAATATTAATCAAGTAATATTAATTATTACCATATAACGACTCTTTGAAGTCTTTGATAGTTTGTTTGTCACAAACAGATCAGCTTAGTGCTATTATACTATTGCTATTTCTTATTTATAACCACACACATTTTAGGAAAATGAAAAAATATTTATATTACCAATCATATATAACCTTCAATTTACATGCTATTTGATAAATCTAGATCATTGCTCTCTTGAATTTGCAATAAAAGAGCTGAAATTATTTTTTTAGTGTAAAACAATTTAACAGTACTGATTGTACTTTTCCAAAATTCCTCATCAAATTCTACTTTTGCTATATAGATTCCCATGTTGGTAAAACAACAAAGTCACACTGCTTCAGGCCACACACAGCCATTCCAGTCTGCACTTGGAAGTAGTGAATGTGGTTCTTGCGAATATATGGAAAACCGGCTTCATTAATTGCCCCACCAACAGTATCCAACAAAAATGCAGATTTAGGATCCATGTCTCTACCTGTGTAAGGACACTTAAATTCAACAAGTGTATCTTCACAAAAATGGCACTCTCTTATTCCATCTGGACTTGCCCCTACCCATCTATGATCAAGGCTTAGAACCAAGCCAGTTCACTGAATCCAAACTTAATGTGTTGTTTTTTCATAATCCTACAATAGGATGTTTTTGCTTCATCCTCCATCTCTGTGCCATACTTAATTTGCCAGTAACCAACAAGTGCCGAAATTCATGCCAGCATTGAGTGGTGTGTTGGCCAGTTGTAATATTGTTGATAACATCTCTTTCAGATGCTGTAGTGGACAGTTGGTCAACAAATTCTAAAGATTGTTGCATGATATTTTCATTACTAAGAAAGTTATTTTTCACAAATAATGAGGCCCTTGATAAGATTGTTAAATGTGAGAAATCTTCTATCTGTTCTGAGCATGCATGTTGTTCCTCTTTTGAATCTTCAGGCTCATCATCTGGATATAGAAAGTCAAGTATACCAGAATGTTCATCAATGTCCTGTAGTTTTTTTGCAAATGACATTTTGTCTTCAGGTGAAATATCCTTTCTTTGCTTTGTGGGTCTTGGATCAAAAGAGTCAATCCAAGAATCATCATAATTTGTTATCTTTCATTTGCTGTTCAGACCTTCAGAATGGAAAAGTTTCATTTCCAAATAAGGAATCGGTTTTGTTTCAGGTTTTGGTTTAGGATTCCAATATGCTGGGAGAGATGTCACAGAACATCTTTCACTTGACAGAAATTCATCTAGCTCAAACAATACAGCTCCAAGATGCCTGCAGCCTTGGTCTGCTCCACCTTTGCATCGACAGAATGCTGAATAAACTGATCCATCAGGTTGTAAAATAAACCATAGTTTGTATGCTTTATCACCTTCTTGTGTCAATTCCTTTTGAGTAGGGATTACATGAGCTACAATTACATGGAACTTTCTATCATCATTATCAAAAATAATTTGGTTTTGAAGGAATCTTACATGTCCTGCTTGGCAAAGAATATACTCATCAAAACTTCTCCACGAAGAAAGCTTTTCCTTGTCATAATTTGCCTTACTCATTATCAAATGATTGAAAATATCCATTAATCCAAAATTAGGAAGTGATGAAAAGTCAGATGACATATTCTTCATGCAAAAAGGATCAGGAACCTTCTTACCAGCAGGCAGAGTAAGCCGTTCATTTAAACAACATTCTATTGAATCCTTTTCAAAATCAGGGTCAGTCATTGCACCCATTTCATGTAGAGACTTTGCTAACATAATCAGATCGTTTTTCTTGTATTTAGAAACTGGAACACCCCTTTCTCGTATATATGTTTTTAACTCTTCTACCTTCATGCTTTCAAAAAAATGTTCTGTATTCTCAGTATTGTTTTCATTAATGTCAAGAGATGACTGATGATCTTCAAGTTTCATTTGGTTGCTGCTCTTAGCATTTGATTTTAATTGTTCAGAGAGAGTTGGATTGTTGAAACTTTTTTTATTGACATCACAATTAATCAAATTTAGTGGTTTCATTGTTTTTTTTTCTCACTGTTAATGCTTTTAGGTTTTAACAGTTTTTGGAGGGTGGGTTTCTTCACTTTTTTGTCATCAGTGCCACTATATGAAGGTTTTGGTGGTTTTGAAAGTCTCGGTTTCTTTGATTTTCTCTTCTTGTCAAGATATATTGATTTTGGTGGTTTTGGCTTGGTTGATGTTTTCAATTTTATCTCATTGGCATAAAACGTTTTGGACTGTTGTGGTAGTTTGGGGATTGTGGGTTTCCCCGACTTCTTATCCATATTCATGGTATTAGATTTTTTCACAGTTGATTGCACTGATGAAGTTTTATCTTCCACTGGATTTGAGACTAAAACTGTTGGTTTATTCACATGGGACGATATCAACTCATCCATATAAGCAAAAGGGTCAACCAAATCAATGAATACACTTTCCTTTCTATTTTCTGGCGTGGGAGCAGAACAACAGTCTCCATCAGTTTCCAACAGATTGAAGTGACTCGACTGAGGGAAAAACTCATGCAACACCAATGTAATAGGACAATCACAGGAACGCTTGACGGTCATCCGAGGCGTAATCTAGAGATAAGGATCAAATTTTACCTTTACCCATTTTTCTTTTGCCATTGAATACACAACAATAGTGTCTTGAAGTACAGTGGCGCAACTAAAAATGTCGGCCGTTTCGGCCCATGTACCATCCTTACGACTATGTTTAAGATGTTCCTCTACTGTTGTATGAGTAAAAAGCAAAGGAAGAAAAACTTGGGGGAAGTCTTCTATCACGGCGTTGCAAAGCGATCTCACCTTCGAATAATTTCAATCCGTTTTGCCGTTTAACGCTCGTGCTACCGCTCTGTAGAAGCAGTTGCCATCACCTTGAACTCTAGCTTCTCTTCTACCAATAGGAATTAGAGCCATATCATAAATATTTAAACACTTTTTTAAAAAACAAAGAAATATGTATATATTTGTAGTTGCTTAATTTAATCATAATTTTATGAAAACAGAACCAAAACAGAGTCAGAGGTAACCAAAGCTGCAAAAAGAAATGTGTAATTGTGTTGTTCTCCATTATTTAATTTGGCAGTACTTTATTTTTATCAACTTAAAAAATACTTAAGAATTGAAATCATAAAGATATGACTTTATAGTTTTTCAAAAACTCCCTTAAGGCCCGGTTTAGACGCCGTGCTTTTCATGAGCCGAACTTAATACAATGAATTAAGCACATGAGAAGCACGGCGTCTAAATCAATTAAGCATTGCACTTAATATTAAGCACGGCTAAATTAATAAGTTCGCCTGGTTCAGGCGTGCTACACGGCTGAAGCGCATGTTGATTTATACTGCTGTGCTTTACATGAGCCGTACCAAATGCATAAATTATGTTAAAATAGAATACCAGTTATAGTACACGAGCGTTGATTGGTCGAGAAGCGTGTTTCTAAATGCGATCTATATTTCCAGCCTAAACTTACAATCGTAAACAAAACAATTTTAATGCAAATTAAGAAACTTTAAAAAGAATTTTACCTACTGAGCTCATTTTGTAACTGTTACAGTCAAAATACAAAAACGTTCCCACTTCCGCTTCCTCTGTAGCTTTGTTTTGTATTTCTGTAATTTGTTCTATTTTTTCTGTAGTGAATTAATACCACTTTATCGGCAAATATCGCGGTAGAATTTCCCTTTCTTTTCTTTATATACGTCAATTTGTAGCAAAGGATACACCTTTCGTTAGACTCTTTGCATAAAAGTTGCGAAATTAGGCTTATAGCGATATTTGCTGATAAAGGCAAAAAGGGTTTCTTGCAGTAAATTGATGGAGCAAAGATCGACAATATTACGCAATGAGAATTTGTAAATATATCGAGTCTACTACCAATCTTTTTTTAGTTATATTAAGAAATAAATATAAAGTATTTATTATGTATGACCCATACAGTTATAGAAACACTTGTAGTAGTTTGGGAGAACTCGAATAACGTGGAAAAACTCGCCCTAAGCCTATATAGGTCTCGTTTTCCCACACATTATATCCAGGCATTATGCTATGTTTGTAGTAATAAGGCTTTTCAAAAAGCAATTGAAATTTTTAATAACCACAAACCTGTAGACGCTCAGAAATGCCAAGATTGTATGTGATAAACCTTTTTTTCTTATTATGAAATGTCACTCGCCCCAGGTTTCGAAGTGAAGCAGCGCAAATTATTAAGTACGGCTCATGAAAAGCACGCCTGTCTAAATCAAAATTAGAAGTACGCCTATTTTACTCGAGTAAAATATGAATTAAGTTCGGCTCATGAAAAGCACGGCGTCTAAACCGGGCCTTAACTGGGGCATGAACGTTTATAAGTCCGTAACAATCATGGATAATTTTGACAGAACTCATTTGAACCCTGCAACCAAGGCCTGAATTTCGAATCGCATGCATCTATAGCAAGGATGATCGTCAGAATGTCAGTTGTTTGGAACATGACAGCTTACACTGATAAACTTGTGGTCCTCAAACTGTTATAAACTACAAGCAATAATCCTAAATCCTAATCCTAAAAACTAATATTTATACCATATAACGGTGGCCAACTCGAAAGCTTAATCTCAGCTACTTTGGCCACTGTACACGATATAATACCATAATTAACTCCCTTTTTTTTCCCTTCCATTATGATTTTTTTGTGATGTAATTAATGTCTAACTATATCTTTTTGTAAACGTGTGAAATAAATTTGAATTGAATTGAATATATGTTTCGTAGTTATCATTTCATGTTTATCATGCCATATTTCGTCAGTTCTTGTTAGTTAGCACATGTTTCGTGAGTCGGACTAGTGATGTTTTACAGGGAAACGCGGGGGAACGCCGTCCTCCCACTGTTTTCACTTGGGAATGGCGTTTGACCTGACAGGACTGACAGCTAGGTCGCTAACAACACCGCACAGACAGAAGATGCTATGAATGTATATTGGTACACGTCTATATATACGTACGTGGTGCATGACCACTCACCAAGTGCATGTGGCACAACACAGTAACATCAACGCACTAGTTACGCAGGGTTTCATGGAGGCATATGACAGCTTACACTGATAAACCTATTTATACTCATGAACGTACTCTCACCAAGTGCATGTGGCACAACACAGTAACATCAACGCACTAGTTACGCAGGGTTTCATGGAGGCATATGACAGCTTACACTGATAAACCTATTTATACTCATGAACGTACTCTCACCAAGTGCATGTGGCACAACACAGTAACATCAACGCACTAGTTACGCAGGGTTTCATGGAGCCTGAGTGCTCAAATGAGCACAAGGGAAGTGAGCGTTGCATTAAAGGACCACGCCCAATTAAGTGGGCACACACATTTAACAGTTTCACGAGCATTCCCCCACTTCCTAGCCTACGGTGTAGACCCCAGCAGAAACACGTTTCGTAAGGGGTCTACGAATAAACGAAGAAAAGCTTGCCCGGCCTACGTCATATCCGTTTTGCGTTTTTGGTAAATTAACTTCAATTTATTCCAATCTCTGAAGCGTGCGTGAATGTAAATTTTCATTTGGCGCTTATTAAAATGTTCCATGGCGGGCTTTGTGCAATAAAATATACCCTGACTATATATATACCCAACCATTAAACACATGTTCGAACGGACTAAAAAGTTCTTGTCATTCGTACAAACTGTTAGGCTTGAAGGCTTAAAACTCGTCAAGATATCTAATTTCCGAAGTCGAAGACAAAGTCGATTTCACACTATTAAATGTAGCCGGCATAAAAGCTTTATCGCAAGTCAGCTCGAATCCTAGTTGGTTCACGACATTTATCAATAGCGTTTAATGCTGTTTCGGGCACGTTGGTTATCGTATTGTCTAGGCTCTAGCTCACATATTAAACCGTTCTTTGAAGCTTCTTCGTTTCACCGTTTGTTTACCAACGCCAGGCGGCCAGGCATGCTTTACAAATGCTATTTGTAGGTGAAATGGAGAAGGACAGGTCGTCTAACTCCTTACGTACAGTGTCCTTGCTGTCCAAGAATTTTATTCGACGGAACTTTGAAGCAAAGAACACATTTGTATTGGACAAAGCCCGCCATTGCATGGAACATTTTAATGCCTTTAATAAGCGCCAAATGAAAATTTACATTCACGCACGCTTCAGAAATTTGAATAAATTGAAGTTAATTTACCCAAAACGTAAAACGGATATGACGTAGCCGGGCAAGCTTTTCTTCGTTTATTCGTAGACCCCTCACGAAACGTGTTTCTGCTGGGGTCTACACCGTAGGCTACCCACTTCCATAATTTGGAAAACATAATTAATTCCATTAGTTCTAAATTGTTAGAATTATTTTTGCAAAATTCAGAATTTTGTCTTTGAATGGAAACAAACTAGAAAAGCGATAAGAAGGACGGAAAACAACACATATGGAAATATGTGAGTAAGCGAAGCAAGAACTTTACTAAGTTGTGAACGGCTCTATAGACCATGATGTCCAGTGAAAGGAAGGCAGAAGTCCTTTGCATGAGATGACATTTTGTGTATCAGTTCACGTGTCAATGCTGCAGCGCATTGTATGTTGGCCAAACATGCCGTCGACGCATTCACACACGTATATCAGACTCGCTCACAAACGCATACACAAACACTCATGCAGTCTCCGCTTCTGATTTCAAAATCCTATCATCTAGGCACTCCTGAGTGGGATCTTCATATCCGTGAAAGCCTACTAATTTCTCAACTTAACCCTGTCCTTAATCAAAATGCTAATATCAGATCTTCCCCTCTTATTATAGTTATGTATAATATTAACCTTAACTATACGGCTAACCATGCACTTACATGTAATGTTAATCTTTACTAATTAACTAGTTACTGATAAGTTGTTTTCCTAAGCCTAAGGAAAGGTGCTTCCTATATGGGAAGTGTAAATTTGATTTCCAGTTCACAAAAATCCTCCTTTTGGGTATTACCGTTTTTGTAATATTAAACCATTATTTTATATAAATATATAGCATACCCTGCAAATTATTTAGACTGGTCTGAAGATGCTGCATTGTAAACAACGAAACGTTAGCTATTAAATTTTCACTTTTATTATGTTTGGTTTAAAAGTTATTTGCTGAGCTCTGCTCTTTATCTTTAAATTAAGATTTCCGCCTGGTATATGAGTGTATATCAATTGCCACAGAACTAGGTTTTATAGCGAGCGATATTATAAGCACTTAACTTGTGGTTATTTATATACAACTGAAACATGAGACTATAGTACGTGTCCTTGTGTATTTAGTCGAGGAGCGATTTAAAATGATTTTGTCTAACTAAATATTTTGCAATAATCGTTTTATACACAATTGTATAAATGCAGGACTTCAAAATATATACTGATTGCACTTCGCAGCTTGTTAGGAGCGCTTGTGTTTCATTTAAAAAAGCCAAAAATCGAGAATTTCGTACAGTAGACCTATGCCCTATAGACTCCGCTCACACAGTACCGAGTGAATGCGGAACAATACACAAGACGAATGAAGCCGATAACCGTCGAACCGAACAATTCCAGCACAGTTATAAGCGCACGCAATCCCGTGTCAACGAATTGAAACTAGACTAAATTACGAGCGGTTGAGAATTCTCCGACCGGGTCAAGCGCCATCTGTTGTCTTTGCCAAAAATTGACACCAGAACTGAAATTCTCATGCTGAGATTAGCCGCTATACCGAGAATTTCACGTTATTTAGACTGTATAGATTGCGATCTTTCAAAAAAAGTTTAGTTTTCTGTATACAAACAGTAGCAAATTTCAGTCAAATGTATTAGAGATGTCATGCCTCGCGGACTGACTCTCCAAACAACATGAAATTTTCGGTAAGATTAATTTGAGCGTGACGATTTCAAGTCAGTCTATTTCTGCCAAATATCAAGATGAATTGATAACGCTATGAACTCGGATCTCCTCCAGTATCATGTAAATGTAAATATGCGAACAAACCTACCAGAAATTTTGAATTTCACAGCAACAATGTTTCTCTGACTGTATTTCTGTAGTGAGAATATTTGTCCGACTAGCTGTCTTTCTATATCGGAATATATTATGAACAGTCTCGTGATCTCAATTACACGGAACTTTAATTTCCTGTATAGAATTCGAAATTACGAAATTTTCAAAATTAAACGTGGCGAAAAATTCCACACAATTCATTGTATTACTGAAAATATAAAAGTTCAATTTTAATAATTTTAATATGTATAGATACAACTTAAAAGGTTCAAGTATAGCATTTCTTGTGTTGACCGGACGTAGTATGTCATTTCGTGGAAGTGACAGGTATTTCCACGTAAAGGCCCATTTCCACTCAGACAGGTATTTCCACGTAAAGGCCCATTTTCAAAATTTTGTGAAATGTGATTGGCCGATACAAATATTCTGTCAAAAAAGTTTAGAAGTCGAAAATTTTCAAATTTTAACCATGATATTTTTTAAAATTTTTTTGTCTGTGGAAATTTTTCTTGTCTGGAAATGGGCCTTAATAATCACTCAGAATACAGTTTTTCCATTGGAACAACGCGGCAAGCAACAAACCGCCATCGTAGTCCCCACATCTGAAAGGGTGTAAAGGGGAGGGGGTTAGGGTTAACCCTAGCCATGGCTAGCGTTCGGGGTTAACATTAGGCTGAGGATTGATGCTAAAGCTACAATCTTGGACAAAACCCTTGAGACCATTCCAGTCAATATACAAAGCTATTCAACATTGACAATACGGATTTTGTCTCCCCCTCTGAAACCAGTTCAAAGTTGTAAACAACGCCGAATTGAGTTGAGTGAGCGGGGGCTTAAAAAAGGCAACATAATTCAACATGGAGTTTATCATAAAACTAATATGCGAATAGTCCCCACCAGTTATGCCCAATATTGTAGGGTTAGGGTTGAGGGTAGGGGTTAACCCAAAGGTTAGGGCTGGTGTTAACCCTAGCGTTAGGGTTAGGGTTAAGTTGGGGGTTAGGTTTAGGGTTGCAATAGGGTTAAGTTAGGTTTAGGGTTAACCGTTACTTAACCCTAACCTTAACTTAACCGTAACCCTAAGTGAACTCTAACCCCAATATTGGCAATATAACCATAACTTAACCCAAACCGTAACTAACTCTAACTCGTAAAATATACATACGGCTTCTAGCTTTCGACAACAAGTTTTCAACATGTAAATCCCAACAGTTAGCTAGGTCATCTTGAAATGCCATTCCGAGAAGTTTTAGGCATTCTTTACGTTCAATCTCCCCGACGTGGTGGTAAGGGCTTTGACGTTTTCACACATATGACCATTTTCCACTTTTTGGAGAAATTGAGCCACATTCTGTTATTCTTCGCCCAGTTGTCGATTTGTTGGCGTCAGCAGTAGCTGAATTGCCAGTTGCTTTCATGGGAACGCTAACGGTCATATCATCAACAAACTTAACCAGCAATTTATCTTTCGGGTTCACAGGTTTTATATCGTCGACCATGAGTGAAAATAAGAAAAGACCGAGGACCGTACCCTGCGGTAAAACTTTATTAATATTAACAAATTATATTACAGTTCTATCAACAACGACTCTTTGTCTTCGATACCTAAGAAAATTAAGGATTGAGATTAGTCGACTTAAGTTTTCACATACAGTATTATGGGGGACGGAATCAAAAGCTTTACTAAAGTCGAATGATATGATTCGGAAAGAGTCAACATCTTCGTCTTCTAACAATTTAAGCCAGTGGTATTGACACTTTATTAAGGGCAGTTGTTGTATTTGTACCTTTATATGCGAACTGATCGTTTCCTATGATAGTCTTCGTATGAAAACTTCGTATGAAAACAAGTTTTTTAAATGGTCTCAATTATAATGTTAGTAAGTGATATCGGTCTTAATTGTTACAGTCAAACAATGGTGTTTCTCTCGGTATCGGCGAAATATTTGCAATTTTCCAAAGCGAGACACTGCTGTTTTTAATTAACGAAGAATTCAATACTTGGGTGAGTATCGGTGCAAGGCACTTTGCCGTCTCTTTGCGAAATCTTTCCACAACCAGTATGGAAGTCCATCCAGCCCTGGTGCTGTTCGTTTAAGCTTTGTCATAAATTCTTTTACAATACCCACATCAACTTAAGGGATACGAGTTTGTTCCGGGATGGAAGTACGGGAACCGTATGCTGTGTGTCAGTGTTAATCTTTTGAAAATACTTATAGTTATAAAGTCGGGATCAATCAAGGAACTGACATTATCACTACGCATGTTCTTACCAATAATTATATTAACAGTCATCCAATACTCTGGTATGCTTTTTGACTGGTTGTTCCAAATTATATTGTTGTATCTTAGAAAAGATACTTGTTAAAGCTATCGGTCTTAAATCTTCAACAGACGGGGGGGGGGAATTATCTTTGGGATGGCACATATATCGTATATCTTACAATTAGCTGGGAATTCTTTACTGCAGAACGAATGATTGATTATGTCACATAAAATTGGTCCAATCAAGTCAGCAGCTTCTTTCAAAAATTTTCAAACGGGCATGCAGCTTTACTATGCTTAATTCTTTTCAGGCGCGAGATCACAGAATCAATGACAAGAGGCCCAGGCTCTATTTGCCTGTGCCTTCCTTATAACGAGGAAGGAAGGAAACATTGAGACCAAAATAGCCCAGACTTGGCATATGTCACACAAAACTATCTTCGATTTTCCGCCTTTAATGCATTTCTTTCAAGTTAATCGATATCCCCTGCAAGAATGATACCGTGTAACTCTCAATTAAAACAACGATGCTTTAATCAAAGAGCTTAAATTCGCACTAAACTACCGTGAGGGAATGACAAAATTCGGCCTAAATATATCCGCGTGCCAGGTTTGCTGTGCAAAAAGCGGAAGTCGTTCAACAACTCAAAATACACTCAATCCTGATTGGACAATGAATAATAACAAACATTTCAAATTTTTCTCCACAAACTATCCGTTTTTACTGACTAAACTTCTTAAATTTAGATATATAAATTTGCACTGGTTTTCCCCCGACAACGTTTGTGAATCGTTTTGATTCAAATAATTTATTACAGTACTGTCCCCCTCCCAGTGGAGAAAAATTTGAAATGTTTGTTGATATTCGTTGTCCAATCAGGATTGAGTGTATTTTGAGTTGGTCAACGACTTCCGCTTTTTGCACAGCAAACCTGGCACGCGGATATATTTTGGCCGAATTTTGTCATTCCCTCACGGGTTTTAGTGCGAATTTAAGCACTTTGATTAAAGCATCGTTGTTTTGAGAGCTATACGGTATCATTCTTGCAGGGGATATCGATTAATCGTGAAAGAAATGCATTAAAGGCAAAATATCGAGGATAGTTTTGTGTGACTTATGCCAAGTCTGAGCTATTTTAGTCTCAATGTTTCCTTCCTTGCACATGCGGGCGCAGGGCCGGTTAACGTCGCGCGAAGCCCGTGGCAGATTTTCAGCGCGAGGCCCCCAAGTTGAGGCCCCAACCCCCCCCCCCGTTATGAAAACCTTTGAATTCAAAGACATACAAAATTTGTTTTCAATTTTATCCACAAATTACAGCAATTTCGCAGCCAAGCTATCTCCACCAGGATTTCTGAATAATTTTCCGTTACGTTAAAACTGGTTTCAAACATCAATGAAACCTTTATATTTTGCTAATTTGGGTGTTGAACAACCTGAATTAATTGCGTCGATTTGTTGGATATAATTGGGGCTTACAAAACATTTTCAGTATAACATAACAAAACGTTAACGATTAACTTGGCTAAAAATAGCTAACGAAATGTCATACAAATCGAATGTACATTAGCACAAGCATTGGTGTCTATATACAGGGTGTATAAAAAAAAGGGGAGACCTTTAGAAATCAACCATATTGTTAAAATTTGAATGCCTTTTCAATTGCACATAATGCTGAACCGTAGTGCGTATTAGAAAAAGGAGACCTTTAGAAATTGAAATAACGTTTAAACAAAAGATTGTCTGCTCCTGGGAACAATCTGCCATGCATATTGTACGTAGATCGCATGTTACGCAGTCGTGGGCTTAGCAAAGTGTTCCAGGATTCAAATTATAACAATGGTTGATTTCTAAAGGTCTCCTTTTTCTAGTATATGCACTCCATCAATATTTCACCCACCACGGTTCAGCATATGTGCAATTGAAATGGCATTCAAATTTTAACAATATGCTTGATTTCCAAAGGTCTCCTTTTTTTTATACACCCTGCATAATCAGCGCAACTGAAGATTACATGCATACGGGTATTGCATATTTTCCTGGGGCCAACTGCCAAGCCTAGGGTCGACCCTAAATGCGCGAGGTCCCTAAATTCGTGAGGCACCTAAAATGGGCGTGTCCCAATAGAAAATGGGCGTGGTACAGTAAAGCGCGAGGCCCCCATAAGCGCGAGGCCCGCGGCATATGCCGCATCTTCCACGTGGTTAATCCAGCCCTGGGCGGGCGCGGGCAAATACAGCCTGGGCCTCCTGTGAATCAACAGATACTAAAGGCAGAGGAGTATTATTACCACATGAAAACCATTCTTCCATGGCAGGAGGATAATTTGATAAGTTAGATCAGAAAAAAGGTGTTAATTTCTTTGGCCATTTGAGATTTAGTGAGCGGTTCATTCGTGTCTTTATTGATTAATGTAAACCCAGAACTAATAGTTAGATTACATAGTGACTTAACACTTTTCCACCAAAGTTTGGCATTCTGAGCGTTTGGTTTAACTTTCATCTCATAGAAATTTTCTTTCCCTCTTTTTATCTCACAAGCCACTAGATTACGCAAGTTCTTATAAGATTCCAGGTTCTTTTTCACATACCTTTGATTTCGTTTGTATATCAGGTGTTTTATTCGGCCATTCATATATGGTTTGTCGATACAGAATTTTACCATCTTTTTGGGAAAAACCAATCGATAGCTTCTCCCAACAAGCGTGTAAATTTTTTCGTCCAGTGTTGCTATAGAATATACACTATAAACCAATCATACCACAGCAGTGTAATATTTGTTAATATTATACCTCAAATTCAAATTGTTCAATGAAAAAACAGCATTTGTACCAGGTGATGTGATTTTTTACGGTATTTCACTCAAATTCATGATTTCGCAATGCAGGTTGAGATACTATAATATCGGCGATATTTCCCTCAGTGATGATATTTTCCTCGGGGCAAAGCCACTCGGAAAATATCATCACTTCGGAAAATATTACGCCGAATCCCCCTCGCTCCGGGTCTATAAATGATAATTATTATATATCAATAGTCAAAGTCGCATTTTTCTAGTGTTTTATTGGTTGAGAGCATATCACGTGAGAGTGACGAAATTAGGCTGTCTCCCTCGCAACAGCGCGAGAGGGAGATAATACGTTATCCACCGGCGAATAACAAAAAAAAATCACGTGCGCCATCACGTGAAGGTGCGACCTTTGGACATGCCTAGTACGTAATTAAAACTTTCGCTTCTTATAACTGCAGTGTAGCCAGTGTTTAATATAACGTTTTAACAATAAAATATTTCATGTATTTACGTTCATTTGTTCTTTAATTTGTTGTTTCTTTGACTATTGATATATAATAAAACACTTATTTACTGAGACCTCGGGAAAGCAGTGTGTTTTGTGGACCCTCGACCGTCGATGTTTCGACGGTCTCGGGTCCACAAAACACACTGTTTCCCTCGGTCTCAGTAAATAAGTGATAAATGTTATTTGTGGTTTCTTCATAGCATAATTCTGACGCAGCGACAACCTTAGCAGAGGGGGGCCCAGACTGTAAAATCTTTACTGATATTAAATTACGAACGTAATTAGTTCTGTTCCGCATAATTAGTTCTGTTCCGCATATTCTGTGTTTGATGATATTTACGTCTATAGGAGATATTCTTATAGGGATATTTCTCAAATTGGTTAAAAGACGTGTGGAAAGGGTGAGTGTAACGGGATTTCCATCAGTGATCTCGGCCGGTATAGATCGAGGTACCTCGCTTTGTAAGCTATTGCATTGGGATCATAGGTCTTCGGTGTTCGGGTAAAAAAGGAGCAGGTCTCCGGCTAAACCGATTTCAGGGTAACTTTTCTCGTTAAAAAGAGAACTCAGCGAACAAGTTACTGACATCAGTGGCATGTGAGTAAGAAGGTACCACAGAGTAGGTACATACAGAGGTGTAACTGGCCGTCGTAAACACTGCGGCAACATACGTTTTCATGCACCCACTTTTTTCAGGCGACTGCGCATGCTCGGCAAGTGGGTACACTAGTTATAAAAAGTGGGTACACTAGTTATAACTCTGTATATGTATATTCTCTGTGTACTTACCCACATGTCGGGTCTCTTGCTCGAGATACGTCTTAACATGACAACATCATCCTTACTCGATACGTCTCGACATCCTCTCTATACTGGCACGCCAGTCACTTGCTTGGTATACGTTTCAACACCCCCTTACTCGCAAGGCACTAACTTGTTCGCTAAGTCTCAACATCCTCTTTGCTCGCATATCAGTCACTTGCTCGCATACGTCTCAATATCCTCCTTGCTCGCATGCCAGTGACTTGCTAGCATGCGTCTCAACATCCTCCCTACCCGACACGTTTCAAGTTCCGCCTACTGCCTTACTCGCATTCCAGCCACTTGTTCGTGATACGTTTTAAAATCCTCCATACTCGACACGTCTCAACATCCACCTTACTCGCATGCCAGTGACTTTCTCGCTGTGTCTCAACATCCTTCTTACTCGACAGGTCTCAACATTCTCAACACTCGCACGCCAGTAACTTGCTCGCGATACGTCTCAACGTCCTCCTTTCTTGCCAACGTCCTCCTTACTCGCATGCCCGTCACCGGCTCGCAAATGTCTCAACATCCTCCTTAGTCACATGCCAGTGACTTCTCTCTGAGTTCTCTTTTTAACGGGAAAATTTTCGGCAGCCCTGAAATCGGTTTAGCCGGAGACAGGGTTTCACGTGCGGTAAAGCCTCACACTTCTAAATACTATTTTCACTGCACCCCCTGTTGGTGCCGGCGACGTTTCATTCAAATTTTTTTCCCTAGCCACTGTCGATGGTAAGGTAGTGGCTTACCATGGTTGTAATCGGCGACGGAGAATTAAGCCGGTTTTCCACTTCAAGCGTACCGTACCGATATGTATCAAAAACGTTTTTAAATTTCAAAATTCCGTGAAAGTTGATTGGTTAGTACTTCCCTAGTACGCCAAAAAGTTGACTTGCGACGAACTTTTTATTTTGATACGCGAATACACCCGGAAGTACGTGGATTTATAAACCTCTTTTCAAGCCCTGTATTGCTATTTTTGTCACCACCTCCCCACGTTAGGATTGGGTAATTTGCTCGCCTGCTGCCTTCCTTGGATGTAGTAACCGTTTCTCCCTAATCGAACACTAAAGCCGGTTTTCCACTTCGCCCGTTTCGCTACGATACGGGCAAAGTGGAAAACCGGCTTTAGTGTTCGATTAGGGAGAAACGGTTACTACATCCAAGGAAGGCAGCAGGCGAGCAAATTACCCAATCCTAACGTGGGGAGGTGGTGACAAAAATAGCAATACAGGGCTTTTTTGTAGTCTTGTAATTGTAATGAGTACAATCTCTTAACGAGGGAAAATTGAAGGTGATTTCTGGCATATAGCAGTCGCGGTAATTCCAGCTCCGATAGTTCGTAGTTG
>CACRXK020004366.1:0-32016 GCA_902702795.2 Paramuricea clavata | reverse complement strand
TATATATATATATATATATATATATATATACTCATCCATGACACAAGGCACCTTCCCAAGGCATTGAAGAGATCTATTGTAGTGCCTGTCCCTAAGGTATCACCCCCAAAGAGTATTGAAGACGACCTACGACCAATATCTTTAACATCTCAGATCGCCAAAGTTATGGAGGATTGTACTTTGGACAATTTTTTTCCTGAAGTTGTAAATAAACTTGACACCAAACAATTTGCACTCCCAAAGAAATCAACGACCCACGCTTTGGTCTACCTTTTACATTCAATCTTGGTTGCTCTTGAGAGAGGTTTCTGTACTGCCAGATTGTTCTTTGCAGATTTCAAGAAAGGTTTTGACCTAGTAGACCACAATGTTATTATTAAAGAATTAACCCTGCTTGGTACCCATCCCTCTATAATTCGGTGGATTAAAGCCTTCCTCTGCGATCGCGAACAATGTGTCCGGGTGGGAACTTCTATGTCCTCTTGGAAGAAAACAAATGGTGGCTTGCCACAAGGTACAAAGTTGGGTCCATTATTGTTTGCTGTTCTCATTAATTCCTTACTTAAAAACTGGCCCAGTAGGATCAAGTTTGTGGATGACACCTCAGCCCTAGAGATTATACCACGTTTTTCATCCAGTTTAATGCCATTAGTCGTAAATGAAATCTCGGACTACGCCTTAGAACGTGGAATGGAACTAAATTATAAGAAATGCAAACAAATGTTGATCAACTTTCTTAAATATAAAGGATCTGATGATGAAAACCCGATCTATGTTGCAGGTAAACCGGTGGAAACTGTGTCCTCTTTCAAACTCCTAGGTGTATGGATATCAAACGACTTGTCATGGAATACTCATGTCGACATGGTATTGAAAAAGGCAAATTCTCGCTTATACGCATTGCGTCTGTTAAAAAAGGCTGGTCTTCAAGCATCTCACATCGTCCAAATATATATCTCATTCATCAGATCCAGAATTGAATATGCATCCCCTGTATGGTCGTCAATACCTAAATCATTATCTGACATTCTCGAATCTGTTCAAAAGAGAGCATTGAGAATAGCTTATCTAGATCTGTTATATGATGAAGCCCTTGAAATTTCAAACTTACAGTATCTGAGTACTCGTAGAGACATCTCTTGCAAGAAATTCGTCGAATCTCTGCGACGTGATGTTTCACCCTACAACCCTTTGACCCAAATTTTATATAATATATATATATGTACATTTTAATATAAATTTTTATGCTATATTAGTACTCCATGTAATTCAGTTTTCCTTTAAAAACTGCAAATTGGTTTTAATTAAACAGATTGATTGATTGATTGATTGATAACTTAATGTTTAAGTTCCCTGTTTAAGAAATAGAAAACATACGAATCTTCTCATTTTATGGGAATATCCTGAGTCTGCAATCACGGCTTCAATTTTTGAATTGCAGAATAATTAGACGTACTATCTAGTGTATATAAGATATCTATGGGTGCAACATGTAAACATAAAATCATGTTAAATCAAGTACAGATTACTATGGCTCTGGTAGTCCAAGCCAACACTCTGTTCCAGGCAACGCATTTTCGTCTTAAAATCATTTAATTTGTTGAAAAACAATTGGTTTTCATTTAATAAGAAAGCTTCGGATTGATAGGGGTACCACTACCTGAAAGATACAAGGAAAATTTCGAAGTAGTCAGCAGTAAACCGTTCAATATATTTTTTTCATCTAATATAATTTCCGTTTGTTAAAGTACCGCTACAGCTTTTTATAATCATCCCATGATTGACACTTTCAGATAATAACAGTAATAAATTGACAGTTTCAACACTGCATAGTAAGCCATTTTGTATTTTGCTATAATTTTAGTTTTAAGCTTAGCCCCAGTATTAGCAATGTACTTCACATGCAGCTGGTTTCGACTATTTTTTCTTCACATGCAGTTGGTTTCGACCATTTTTTCTTCATATGCAGCTGGTTTCGACCATTTTATATATCAGATAGCCTGACTCAATGACAAATTTACTATGCTTCATTACTCATTAGATTTTATTTTTGTTAACTGACGGCCGATCTTTAAATGGAGCTTATGAGTTATGTACCGGGTGTCCCAAAAAAAAGTACTCTGGTTTGATTTATAATAACTTCTAAACAAGTAAAGCTATCAAACAGAAATAACTTGCATTAAACAGAGGAAGGCCTAACTTAGATTTTGATATGTTACAGTTGTATTTTACTTCAAAATTCACGGACATATTGTAATGTTCAAAATCGGGAGCATATTTTGG
Source organism: Paramuricea clavata (assembly GCA_902702795.2). Classification (NCBI taxonomy): domain Eukaryota; kingdom Metazoa; phylum Cnidaria; class Anthozoa; order Malacalcyonacea; family Plexauridae; genus Paramuricea; species Paramuricea clavata. The sequence continues at coordinate 29,733 of CACRXK020004366.1, read as the reverse complement.
GATGTGTCTAAAATTAGCGAAAATCGGCATATCAAATATTTACTCCAGCGTTTGTTTGCTTAATGACATACCAGGCTAACTAATTGTATTTCAGCGAATTGTCGTTAGGGTTTGTAAGGGATATGGCGTAGATTTAGACATCTTACATGTAAGTCTTAGCTCATTGTTTCCTGAAATATGAACGTTCGAAATTATGCAAGTATTTAAAAGGTCTTTACAAACTTAAAGGTACATGAAAGACCATGCAAGGCAGACGCTTAAATTTTCTTAAATTCTCCTAATTTTTTTAATGTTTTTCATGGGTTCAAAACAAAGTTGATTATTTCTCGGTTAGAGCAGGACGAATATTATTCTTTAATGAAGGAAATAAATAATATTGCTTTTTGTAAATACACATCACAGTATCAACGCTACTATTTTGTTACGTTTTGTTCCAAAAATGTTGGATGTCTCTGGGGAGTTGCTTGTTATGTCTTATGGAGTTGTATGGTTTGATTGTGTTTCATTCTCAGTTTATTCTGAACTTGCCAAGATTAAGAAAAGGCAAAAGAGTTTGGGTGTTCTTAACAAGATTTCAGAACGTTGCAGAAGTTAGATCTATAGAAGAGCTTCACAATTCCATTGTGACAGCATGGCCTAATTCAGAACTACGAACGATCCATGACGATCCTTCGCGATGCAATGGTCTCATGAAATAAGGAAACGTATTCGTGCTAGAAACACACGCTGATTTCGGACGAAAATATCTTGCTTGTATTTTCAGTAGATAATAATACTTTGTTTCATAATAAACAGTTTGTCAAGTGTCATTTATTTACTGGTAATAGTGCACGTTTCAGTCGGGCAAATTTTGATTAATATTTGATACGCCGTTGTTTGCACATTTCAAACACATCCAATTTTAACCGATTTAAACATTAATATCTCCGTGAATTTTTAAGTGAAATACAACTGTAACATATCAAGATCTAAGTTAGTCCTTCCTCTATTTGATGCAAGTTATTTCTCTTTAAAAGCTTTATTGTTTAGAAGTTATTACGAATCAAACCGGAGTACTTTTCTTTGGGATACCCGGTAATATAGTCTATGCTCAACGATTTTCACTGAATTACTGAGTGATTATTACTTTTTGTTCACCGTAAACCGCCAAGAAAATTGTGATACATCCGAAAGTTGACAACTAAAGCACAACTGCAGTTTTCTCTTTGATTTGCATATTATAACTGCTGGCATCAATACGTCAGTATGTCACGTTCGTGCAGTAGGGGGTCTATTTTAATTTGGTGGGAAGAAGGTTTTGGCGCATTTGGGAGGACGGTTTTTGAATATATCTCGAAGAAGAAGAAGTTATTGATCATAGACTATATTTGACATAACCTCGAGTTGAAGATTGGATGCTTTAACAAATTTGTCATTGATTTTGACTAGGTTCTGACCTATGAATAAAAGCGGTTTTTCTTTTAATATAAGAATGGTCTCAACCTGTCCTTTGAAGTCGGCAGTGGCGCAGCCAGTCACAGCAACAGGTTATGCTATGCACATGTTTAATGATTTTCATTAGTTCAAACCTTTAGAAATGTGTTGTCTTTAACCTATATTAATAAAACACAAAACAATAGACACTCCGAAAATTGTAAACATTTTAATTCTTTACGTTTCGACTATAAGTCATCTTCAGAAGAATGCCACGTATTTCGAAAAGCCAACTATTTATAAGCTAATAATAATATTAATATTAATAATAATAATATTTATAATGACGTTATCAAACTTTGAACACGCAAGCATCTAGCTTATAAATAGTTGGCTTTTCGAAATACGTGGTGGCATTCTTCTGAAGATGACTTAAATTATAATCGAAACGTAAAGAATTAAAATGTTTACAATTTTCGGAGTGTCTACTGTTTTGTGTTTTATTAAAATACTCTATGGCAACCGCAATTTTTTTAACCTATATATAGATGCAGATTCATAAGTATAGCATGCATGACCAGTCGGCCATGGCTAGCTTTAATTGCGACTGCGGGGTGTAGGTCAAAACACGGCTACCAATAACTTTCTGTATACACGTTGGTGAAAAGAATCAACAATATATATATATAGCTTGAATTATTTCATCATTTTCGAACCTTTGACGAGACTGCTACCTTTCTTTGTCCCTTTGAAACTAATATTTTACTTGCTCTTAATGCCATAGATTTATTTCATTTACATATCAAATGAAACTAAACTATCTCGAGAGCGAAAAAAAAATAAGCTAGAAAAGTTGTCCAGTAAACTTATTTTATAGTTTCACATGCTCTTTCTGCCTACAATTCTGACTTGAATTTCGTTGCTATTGACATTGCAGTAAACTCGCCTATTTTCATGGCAATGCCCATGGGCAAATATTACGAAAGTCACCGAACTGTGGAATCGCATAAAAAATTCGTATATCGGCCACTCTCACTAACGTCTAACGACCCACCTACATATTTTTGCATGTTTACAAGGTATAAAGAATTACAATTAAACGTTGATTGGCTGTTTAAAGTTCGAATTGTAAAGCGCAATAAGATCCTTCACTTTGTGGGTAATTTGCATAGTAAAAATAAATATAATTGTTGTATTTTGTTTTGTGGACACGTTAATTTTTTTGTCTCAGCTTTGGCGAAGCTTTTGACCCAAGTCCATTGGTGCTATAATAATTTAATACACTGGTGAAGATCCATGCAGGCTATTTGAAGAATAATAAACAAGTATAAACGCATAAAAAACTTTATTTATGAAAACCTATCCATATTTACATTTTTTCAATGACACATTTACTACGCTTTATTAATAGATTTTATTTTTGTGAACTGGCGGCCAATCTTCAAATGGAGCTTATGAGTTATGTAATGTAATCTACGCTCAACGATTTGCACTGAATTACTGAGTGGTTATTTCTTCACCGTAAACCGCCAGAAAAATTGTGATATATCCGAAAACCGCGCCCTCTCCAATGCGCCAGAACCGCTTAACTGCAAACTATAATAGACCCCCAATTAAGCTAGAATACAACACAGTACAACTGCTGCATTCTGAACAAGTGATATATAATTCAACTAACGAAACATACAGTATCTTATAAACCATATCTATATAACTAACGTGCATATTATATAACTTACTAACTCTTTAATTTAAAAAAATATAGTGTTTTCCCACATTTGTATAGCTTCATGCACAGTTGGATCCAAGCATTATTGAGATCAGTAATTTTCGGCTAATGATTGAGAAAAGAAGTATAGCATAATTATTATGTAATTTTACTCACCGAATTTTGATCAATTTTGTTATAGTTCTGTATAAAGTTTTCAGAGCACGGAGCACCTATCAGGTTGACAGCTAAAGCACAACTGCAGTTTTCTCTTTGATTTGCATATTATAACTGCTGGCATCAATACGTCAGTATGTCACGTTCGTGCAGTAGGGGGTCTATTTTAATTTGGTGGGAAGAAGGTTTTGGCGCATTTGAGAAGACGGTTTTTGAATATATCTCAATTTTTGTGGCGGTTTACGGCGAACAAGTTATTGATCATAGAGTATATTTGACATGACCTCGAGTTGAAGATTGGATGCATGCTTTAACAAAAATATAATTTGATGAAGCGTAGTAAATTTGTCATTGATTTTGACTAGGAAGTTCAGAACCTATGAACAAAAGCGGTTTTTCTTTTATATAAGAATGGTCTGAACCTGTCCTTTGAAGTTGGCAGTGGCGCAGCCAGTCACAGCAATAGGTTATGCTATGCACATGTTTAATGATTTTCATTAGTTTAGAAATGTGTTGTCTTTAACCTATATATAGATGCAGATTCATAAGTACAGCATGCATGCATGACCAGTCGGCCATGGCTAGCTTTAATTGCGACTGCGGGGTGTATCAAAACACCTGCAAACCCTTTGAAATATAATGTTTTTTCATGATTCAGAACTAATTGACCCCAAGCGTGCGCAAACACAATACTGTAGTTGATCCATTCGCAGTCGAACTGATAATTAGTTTTCTTCATTACAAATAACTTTGTATTATTCTAATTTCTATCAACGCGGTTAATTAGAATGGCTCCCCGTTAGAATGTATTTTTAAATCCCAGGAGCAAAATAAGTAGCACAGACATGGAAATGCTAGTAAGCAACAGAATTATGCAAATTATAGGTTTGCAGGTTTTTTTGATACACCTGACTTGTAGAAGTCCGAACTCTGCATGGAACTTCGTAAAATATAAATCCTTTCTTATGCAAAAGCCAACTACGTACAATTTATTCGTACTAGACTAGAGGATATTTATTTAGATCTTGTATTTGTCGTTTCCACTCCACTTTTATAGCCCGTGGTTAATTCAGTGTTCTCCCAAATATCCAATTAATACTGAACTAGGCTCATCACTCGATGTTTTAGTGTTACAACGCGAGGAAACCTAAACTAAGTAAACTTAAGGTCGCGGTTAATATCAATTTGTATAGTGGTAGCTAGCTCTTTTAGTGGTGGACTGCTTTTCTCACCGATACTCGATAGTTGTTCAGTATTAAAACTAAACTAATTTTATAGTTCGGATAATGCATAGCTCTATCATGCAGTTCTATTATGAGCGTCTTTTTGTTGGTTCATGTATTTTATGTACATGAATGATAGTGACCGTCATATGATGTGTATATATTCACAAAATGTTTTTAATTTTAAGCAATAAATTTAAGGAGTGCATTTTAATAAACAGTCAGATTTTTCAGTACCGTAAATATCGTGATTATTATGATCCATACAATATTAATAACATACTGACCGAGAGTGAGGGCAGTACGGGAAAATATCTAACCGAAGTATTGCTGAATTGACAGAGCGATAGCGAGGTCAATACAGCAAGACCGAGGTTGGATATTTTCCCGTACTCCTCGAACGGTTGAGGTCAGTAAGTTTTTTATTATATGGCATTGTACGTTTGCAAATATGGGAAAAAAGGTCACGCAAAGTCAAAGTACAAAGTCCGAAACATTTGAAAAAAAAACAATTGTAAAAAATGTTCTCTTGGTTAGTATTAGGGAAACTACTCTACACAACTTTCTATTTAGAACACTAACACAGTTTGGATAGTATTTCAAGAAAAATACGAGGTACTTCGTCATTAATCAAAGACAACAAATATGAAAACAATAAAATTAGTAAACAGTATGGACAAGTACGTTTTTTTAGTTCGCTTCATCTCATATTTATGTCTCTTTTTATCTGACAAAAACAGAAATTTTCAGGGAAAAATTATAAATCTGTGTAGCTGCTTTAGTTGTATTTTTTATTTAGGATGGTATCAAATTTTTCCTGGCTATCTGCAAATAAAATTTGCAGCTCTTCACATAGTCAAAACACAACTATTCCTGATTACCTTAAAGGCACGTCTACACGATGCGTTTTTGCTTACGATTGTTGTATGCAACTTGCTGACCCCATCCCTGCGATTTTGTGCCGTCTATCTAGACGGTACGATTATTGTATGCGACTTTTCCAATACTCCAAGACTTTTTTGTGTTGCATACGACTGTAGTAAGCAAGTTGTAGGGTTATCTACACGGCACGATTCGTGTCGCAGAGATGGCGTCAGCATGCGCAAGTTTCATACAACAATCGTAAGCAAAAGTCGCATTGTGTACAAGGGCCTTTATAATAACCATCATTCAAAAGGCTGAACTGTACCGTTAAAGATCATTTAAAAGAAAACTGCTGTAACTGACCTTTGTCACTGTTCCAGCTTATTTGGATTAGGCCATAAGCCAAGGTCGAAAAAACCCCAAAATTAAACACAACATTTGAAAACTACCATATATGAAAACAGATCCCACTTCAGCATAGGGTTCAAGCCAAATTAACGAACATTTTTTTCCTAAATATATGATACACTGTATTGTAAGTTTTCAATAGACAACTTAAAATATTTTCTTGTACTATTGTGTTGTATTACCTACATCTCGTTTCTCAACAATTCCTTGCATTTGCACATCTTATCTTTGCTCAGTCGTTCGAAAAAGCATTTTAGTTTATATTTACGTTTAAGGAAAATGTTTCATGGTGTTGCTCATTTTTCTTCTTTATCTTCAAGATTTTGATAAAGGCACTTCGGAATCTGGAAGACTGCATTGAATAACAGAAAAAGTTTAAACTTGAATTAATTGCAATTGAACTGAAGGCCAAATCATAAAACCAATGTCGAGCGACACAACCGCACGATTCACAGAAGATAAGGAGATAACTGAACAGCGTTGCAAAACCATAGCAACAGAACATGGCAACAAGGACCACAAAGAACATTTTGGTGATTTTCTCTTCCATTTTATTTATGGTTGTGATCATTGAGTTGCCTGTAGTTGGGTTGTTTGGTGCCGTTGACGAGCTTTGAGACCTTTCACATTGTGGTAAAGCTATGCCTCCGTTATGATTGGTTATTGTCTGAGATTGTCGTTTGATCCTTTGCCACATTAACGTGTATGTCAAACACGTTACTGAAATAGCCAAAACGACCGATGCGTTAGCGAAGACGAATGAGTATAGAATGTATCCAACTTCAAAATATGTATTTGGTAAAGTCAAAGAGATCAACCAAATTACAGCGACGGTGAATACAATTAGTTTATTAGTTATTTTGTTACGGTATGTGGTAGGTTTTCTCACTGCCAGGTATCGTTCAACAGTCAAACTTGCAATGCTTCGAGAAGAAGCCGCACATGAAATGAACTAGTAACTCATATTAAGCACATTCACTTCCGCATCAGTAATTTTCTTGCCAAGGCAAAGTTTGAAATAAATACTCGCCGAGAGAGGGTCTGTGATGGTTCCAGCAATTAGATCAGCCGCTGCCAAATTTACAATTAACCAATTAAACGGCGTTCGAAGATTCTTGTTCGGATCTAACGCAACAGCTAGAATTATGAGGATATTCCCAAGAACAGTGGCGTAGCTAGCGAAATTTGACTAGTCCTGCTCTAAGACCCACATATTCTAGGGGGGTCCGGGGGCATGCTCACCCGGGAAATTTTGAATTTTAGAAGTCTGGAATGGCCATTGCGATTTCACGGCGAAATACTCCAAAGGGAACATCAAAAAATTGCGTGATTAGCGGAAAATTTTTGATAATTTTTTTAGAAAAAAATTTATAACTTTTTGAAATCCATGCATTTTTTATCATATTTCACAATATATTTTTCAACTTAACTGAAAATGTAGCTAAATACAGTCAAGTCACGAAAGAGGAAAATATCATGTATACAATACGCGTCTGTAATACGATCTTTCACTTGATCAACACAAAACAATCCAACCTCACATAATCAACAATTACATAACTATTATACTGTTGAACACGGCGTTTTACTGCACTATAACGCTACGGCTAGCATTCGTTGAAAATGTACTACGTTTGTTAGTAATGTGACAGATCACTACGCATGGCACTCTGAATGTAATTCAGTACCCTATGCCTATGGTATTAATATGGCGTTTAATATAGTCTATGCGGCCAAATATCTACATAAACAGTGTGAATTGGTACAGTAGATCATTTTTAAAATTAAACTCCATATAAGTGCTCGTTTCAAATGCACAAAGCAGATGAACTGGCAGTAAATATTACGTTCTTACTTTATATCAATACGACAGGCTTCACAATTGAAGTTTATATTCCCCATTTAATATATTGTATTATAAGAATACACAATCATCAGTCGAGTCTGTTCACATGCATTTCGTGAGCTAAAATATCTTAGCAGAAGCCAGAAATTATATCAAAATCACATTGGGCTTCCACACTCGTTAATTTCCATATTCATAACTTGAGTAATCTCGACAGAATTAGTGAAAAGTGGGTTTAGTCACGCGAAAAGCTCGCAAGTAAAGATAATACAAGGCCAAGTCCTGCCATTTCGAGAGAGCAGGACTTCGCATTTGTAAACAGTCGGTTTGAGCATGCGCAGACTTAATTATCCAATCAGAAACCAAGATTTCTTGTATGAATTTACTATGAAATATACTAGCAAGTCCTGCCATTTGAAAATGGCAGGACTGAAATACGAGTCGCGTGTAAATCAATGTAGAGTTGCAGTTGCTATGTAATAGACACGGCAAGCTGTAAAATTGCGTAAATATAACAGAATGCGAAAAACGTTTTAAAAAATAATAACGAAAAAGACGAGAAAATGAGCCAAAATAACAATATGATGATAAATTTTTAAAGCTTCAAGATAAATAAAGCAATGCTTTAGTACGGAAATTTGGGGAAATTTTTAGTCCTGCTGGGCAGGACAAGCAGGACCGCTAGCTACGCCACTGCCCAAGAATACTTACGAAAGCCGGGATAATGGAAATGCCTGTTGTTAGAACCGATAGCGCCAGTGGAGCTTCAGAGAATGGACAATTGTTTTCAAATTGGCCATTGGCTAACTGCATTGTCCTATAAAATATTGATAATTACAGCATGCATTAGTATCTGAAAAGTTTTCGTCCGCTATATATTTTGATTAAAGTAAATAAATACAATGCATGGGTCAGTCAAAGCGCTGATTTGGAAAACACCTTACGAAGGTCATAGCTTTAAACAATAAAAAATAAAGATAAGAAAGCTTGAACTGCTGCACGCGAAAATGTGTACATTTTTTGAGAAAAATATGGCCAGGCCATCGCTCTGCTTGGTTGGATGGATAAACAGTAAATCAAACACGGTTTAACGTTTGTAACAATATATTTGTAAATGATAACATTGAATTACAAGTTAACCGTATAGTCATGACCATCAAGACTATAGTCATGACTTTTAAGACTATAGTCACGACTATTAAGATTATAGATTATTACGACTACAGTCATGACTATTAAGACTATATTCATGACCATTAAGACTATAGTCATGACTATTAAGATCATAGTCATGACTATTAAGATTATAGTCATGACTATTACGACTATAGTCATGACTATTAAGACGACTTGTTTATTATGGATAGAGAGGGACTATTTATTAGGCAAGCGTAGGCCTTAAAATAGGGCGGCAGCGTAGCATTGCGTGCATAAGAATTCAGTTTTAAAACAAGAATTGGCACAATAATTTAGTTTTAAAACACATTTATTTCGTTAAAACGTACGCGCGTTTTCAGGGTTAGGGATATTTCAGATCCGTCAGAGCACCTAGTCACCAGGCTTTTTCTGACACGGCCACAAAATTCAATATGGCGCCCAACAAGGAATGGAACTATTAAATATACTATTGTTCAGTTTCTTCTTTATTCTTCGAAATATTTTTTTGTTATAAATACAAGAGATGACAGGAAATACCAGGTATCTTATTTTCATCTGAAAAAAACTTTGACACAGAAAAGAATTTTTCTCAGTCATGGATTATAAAATGTATAGTTTATAGTATATACCACTACTGAACAATAGTTGTTCAATTACTGATAAAGTGATACTGCTGTCCGTGTTTCGCCTGCGTCGCATACTTCAAAAATGTGTTTTGAAGTATGCGACGCTGACGCAGGCTATCCGTGTTTGGGATGTCATTAGTTCAAATACCTAGTTCGTTTGTTTTAAATTACCATTATTGAAAAGATTGTTCACCTCAATTACCTGTGCATATAAAATTGCTATGTGCCTGTTTATTTCTGCCAGGTGTAGGGGGCGAAACACTTGTCAGTCAGTCGGCAAATTGTCTCCCAGTCAGCAAAACATGAATTTAATTGGATAGGAACGAACCAAAATATTAATTAACCATATTTATACAGTTATATACTCATAGGCATATGGAAAGGGAAAATTAGGGGGGGGGGATATATATATATATATATATATATATATATATATATATATATATATATATATATATATATATATATATATATATATATATATATATATATACAACAACAGTCTGTTTCATCCGTATAGGATGGCTTAATTAATAAATTTCTTCATTTGAAGGGAGTAGTAGCTAGGTTATTAGAGAAGAAGACTTTAGACTTTGAGAAGAAGACTATATATATATATATATCTTCTTCTCAAAGTCTAAAGTCTTCTTCTCTAATAACCTAGCTACTACTCCCTTCAAATGAAGAAATTTATTAATTAAGCCTCCCCCTTCCCTCTCTATTAACCCCCCCCCCCGCTATTAATACAAAACACATGTATTTTTTTATATTTATTCATTTCTTTACACCAATTTGTTTTAATACACAAAATTATATAATTTTACATATAAGCTTACTTCAACTTTATTACTTCAACTTTATTAATGAGGGTAAACGCATGACAGTGAAACTGATAAACCAGCGGCCCTCCTAACTATAAGCACAAAAATATGTTAATAGAATAAATGGCTGCGTAGGCCTATAGCATGCAAATATATACATATATATAGTAGGAATTTAATAACTAATGGTCTAGTAAAAAGTTTAAAATACTTTAAAATGGTTCATATCCTTTAGAATGTCAATATAAACAGTTCTCAAAGATGATCTAAAAATGTTTATACTATTAATGGACTTTAGTTCATTTGGTAGGCTGTTCCATAATCTTGACATTCTGACTGAGAATGTCCGTCCACCTTGAGTTTCTCTATTGAAACGTGGGCAAACTATGTTTATTGAACCGTAACGACTTGATCGGTTATGGATATCTGTGTTTACCCTCAACGTTTCTTTAATATAAGCTGGGCATTCGCCATAAAGACTTTTGTGAACCAAAACACACATCTGAATTTTGACTTCACCGAAGAAAGGCAACCAATTTAGTTTTTTGAAGAGTTTGGCACTGTTCGCTCGCATGTCAGCATCTAATATGACCCTAGCAGCTCGCTTTTGCAGTCGCAAAACCCTTTCTAAATTCTCACGAGAGCACGCGGACCACACAGTTGAGCCATACATCATCGGTTGTTTAATCATAGCGTTGTAGTAGAGAATTCTCTGCTCGAGGGGAAGAAAAACCTTGATCTTTCGTAGGACGCCAAATCGCAGCGACAGCTTGTTGCAAAGAGAGTCGACGTGTTCGTCAAATGTCAATCTCATATCCCATAAGCTCCCCTCAACAGTGCCTGAAACTAAGCCTCCAGGTGTTATGGAGTGATTACGGTAAACAGAAACAGCATCATATTTGGGAGGGACCAAACATAAAAAGTTGATTTGATACCCTCTCTCCAACTTTAGAGAGGGTATCAATATTTAGAGGCAAGGGGAGGGGGGGGGGTGGGTGCTGAAATTGAGATTTTTGGAAGTTTTGAGGAAAAAATCCCTTATTTTAATCACACTGAGGCTACTGAGCATTTAAATTTCGGGAGGGGGGGGTGCAAATTTCTCTTGGTGGGATGAAAACACTTTCTGGCGGGGGGGAATATTTTGGGGGACCCCCAGAAAATCTGTCTATTGCCATGGCCCCCAGCATAATACAATATTGAATGGGGTGATTAGGGACCAAAATCCAGGGGATGGTCTGAGATTAAAGCCATTTTCCAGGGGTATCTGGCAATGAATTCCAAGGAAATTCCAGGGGAGGGGTATGTAAACTGAATTCCAGGGGGTCACATTTTAGATTGGAAAAAGATATCCTCACACCCGCCCCCCCTGTGCAGAAAATAAATGCAATCTGCCAATGTATTGTAAAACACCATTTCTCTTGTTTTACAATTGTGACTTCATAGGGCTCCCTGGAAAAGTTTACCCTGGGCCCCGCACAACCTTTTGGCACTCCTGGCTACTCTATCTTATTTTAATAATGTAAAATAAAATGGATTATCAATTAATGTCTGATTTATTAATTGTGTTGTTCATGTACTGATGTAGTACATGGAATTTTCGAACGAAAATTTATATACAATGTTCTAGATGGAAATTTCGAACGAAAGTTTATATACAATGTTAGTATAAATCTACTAGTAGGCTATCATGTATCGTGCGTTCTGATTGGCTACGCTACTAGTAGGCTATTAGTGATAGCCTACTAGTAGCAACAGCGGCGAAGGGCGCGAGAGTCAATGGCCGTTTTAAAAGCATTAAAAGCTGTATTTAAAGGAAAAAGCTTATCAAAATGGTCTAATTTTGGTTCTGGATTACACACAAACAAAGACTCTTGGAAACTGCTGACATATGCGGTAAAAATTTTAAGTTTTCTCAACTTTGCTCGTAGTTTTGAACATGAAAGTGACAGGCGATTTTTTAAAATGTGCACAATGTTTGTTAATATTCCAAGCAGAATCGTTGAAATTCAACAATACTTTGTAGTTATTTACCCCTATTTTCTCAACCTCTTTAGTGTGTGCTTGTTTTAAGTACGAGTTCATGTATTTAGCTGTCATTTTAAAGAGTTTTTTCGTTTAAATGTTGAGATTTTGGCCGAGTTTGTTTTTCGTCTTTTTCGAGCCTTTTTAAGTCGACGTTTTTCGATTAAATTTTAATCTAAACTATTGTGTATGTATACTAGATTATGGAAATAGTTTGCCTCTTTATGTTCCAGATATGTTAAAGATTTCAAAGACATTCGGATAATCGGATTCTTTTGCATGTGTGTGCATTTTTATTCGGCTTTTTAACGACGTAAACTTTATTTACTAATTTAATAAAAATTCGGGAAGCCATTTTGTGTTCGAAATTTTGGATTTTTTAAGCCTTGTTTCCTTCTTTTAAATAAGTTTTAATTAACCAAACTTTGCTTCTATAACGGTGTCTTACTATTATACTGTTTTATGACATGTTTTTTAACTTTTTTAAAACTCACAAGTTGTATTTTTCAAGTCATTCTTGGGAGTTCGCAACACTTAGTAGTTGTCAACAAAGCCAAGACGAAATGTCGCCAAAGCCATGGAAGCCATTTAAACGCTCATTTTGTCAAAACGTTATTATTTTACATAAAAGTCAAGTAAAAAATTCCGTTTTCTTTATGTGGTTTATACTAAAACAATTAGACAACTCAGCCTCGTTGTCTCTGAACGAATAGTCAACTCGGCTTCGCCTCGTTGACTATTCGCTCATAGACAACTCGACTTCGTTGTCTAATTGTTAATTAGACGTAACTGGGAGCAGCTGGAACTTTAAGCCCTCTAAACAGGAATCTGACCACTGAGCTACAGAGACCAGTTGCTGGGAATTAATAACAAGTTCCTGTGTATCTAATTTGGTGATGGGCTTACGTTAGCCATAGCAAGTTAGCAATTTCACCATACAATATTTATGTTGCATAATATTAATGTTTTTAAATTTTGTCATCTATTTGGAGCAATGATGCTTGCTGCAGATTATTGAATATAAATAAAATTAACTACAGAAATAAGAAATTCTTATCTGTGTCAAATTCTTTTTTTTTAGATAAAAATAAGATACCTAGTGTTTCCTGTCATCTCTTCATTCTCTTGTACTTATAATAACAAAAATATTTCGAAAAATAAAGAAGAAACAACAATAGTATATTACTTCCACTCCTTAATATTCAGGCGCCATATTGAATTTTGTGGCCGTGTCAGAAAAAGCCTGGTGACTAGGTGCTCTGACGGATCTGAAATATCCCTAACTCGTTTTCAGAGGTACGCTTCGAATATATATATCTCACTTGTTTGAGACATTTCGCTAACCGATTCATCATAATCACTGCTCTCAAAATGGCGAAAACCTGGTTTTGTGTAATATAAACTATGTCGTTTAGTTGAAAAAATCAATCTCAAGATTCAATGATTCCATAGGCATGATTCCATTATATTCAATGATTACTATAGTAAACAATGATAGCAATTGAAGGAATGCATGTACTGTTTGACATCCGGTCACTCACGTTTCCGACCGCAAACATTTAAGCAGCCCATTTTTCGAAATTTGTCAGCCACCTGACGATTCCTCTTGGATGAAACATGCTGTTGTGGCAACCTTTTGAGGTAAAACGACTATTTCTGCTCTATCTATATAATATCGAGCACTCTTTTGCATGTCGTAAAACAAATCACATTCGTATATGTATGAGGGGTGAGGTGATATCAGTTTTATCGCTTGCATGAGGGACGATATCATAAATGTCCTTCGTTTGCTGCGCTCACTCGTGACACTTATGATATTGCCCCTCAAGCGATAAAACTGATATCACCTCACCCCGATTATGATAACCTGTTTATCACATACTTGTGCCTTTATGAGGGCTAGAATTTATTTTAAAAATAATCATTGCCCCAATGGACTAACTGACAGAATTTATATATATATATATATATATATATATATATATATATATATATATATATATATATATATATATATATATATATATATATATATATATGTATATATATATATATATATAAATTCTATCAGTTAGTCTACTTTTTAATAATTGTTGCATTGGGGCAATGATTATTTTTAAAATAAATTATAACCCTCATAAAGGCACAAGTATGTGATAAACAGGTTATCATAATCGGGGTGAGGTGATATCAGTTTTATCGCTTGAGGGGCAATATCATATTTGATATTTGGAATGGCAATGCCAAACGAAGTCTACTCGAGGGCGAAGGATCCAAATAGGATTCACAGCAAGTACTGTCGTATATATATATAAAAATCAATTAATAAAAATCAGAGACTATGCAACTTCGACCATCAATTTATTAAAAAAACTAAAACATACTAAAATAAAAGCTTAAAAGTTAAAAACGTTTCGGCAGTTCTGCCTTCATCAGTTTATATTACAATTTAACAATGTCTAGCTTTTATAGCATTGGCAGGATCAAAATTACTATATTATGTAGCCTAGTAAACAAATTAATGAGGATCAATAGTAGGATCAAAATTACCATAATATGGCTTACTAGTTATAATTATAATAATTATTACAACTTGTAATGGATCCTATCTTTTGATCGAAGTTCAGATCTCTTATTGAGGCCATAAAGGCTAATTGTACACAGCTGTGCCATCCAATATGCTTCTCTGGTCAATAAAGGATTATTGCCATTTTCGCCATTCACTAAGTCAACTTTTTCAATGGCTACAAATTCCAAATCCTTAAGTTCGTGTTTATTTTCATTAAAATGAACGGCCATCTCACAAAATTTCTTATCCGTAAGCATAGCTGACTTGTGGTTACGAAAACGGACTATAAATTTAGTAGATGTGGATCCACAGTGCCTTTTTAAAGGAATTTTCACTGGGGGGGGGGGGGCAAAACAGAAAAAAAAGGCAGAACGAAAAATATGAGCCGTCGAGGTTTGGCGAACGCGCGACTGGCGCGAGTCTGAAGTGAGATTCTGTAAAACTTGAATTTATTAACTTCAGCTATATTTTACTTTAAACAATAACTTCAACTCTTTGTAGCTATAATCGTACAGCTATAACCAGTGACGTAGCCAAACCTTAATTTTGTGCGGGCGAACCTCACGCTGAAGGCGTGAGACCGTCTAGGAGGGTCCGGGTTCCGGAAAATTATGAAATCTAGGGTCCTTGAATTGCGATTTCATGCATTTTGGGGGTGAAATCTAGCAGAATTCCGAACATTATAAATTACATCGATGACATGAATTTTTCCAGACATTTCTACTCGGAATTAAATAAATTGGAAAAGTCACCTTGAAAAATAGGAGTAGGGGTCAGTGTCACCTTATTTCCTCTCTGTGATGCAGGGGGGGGGGGATCCCAATGTGATTTTGATCAGAATGTTGCATTTAAATGATTTTGGGTTCTATGAGACACCATTTCCGCATTCTAAAAATTGTGTTGCTTTTTCATACGATACAGAAATAAGTCTGAGAAGAAATATTCATGCTATGATGATGCATACATGTATTTAACAGTTAAAAATCTAAACTAAATCTATTCTTCTTGGAACCATATCTACAACTGCTTTAACGAGATTTCACAAATCAAGTTCCTCCAGTATATCGTCTTTTTCCTCAGTCGAGACGTACTTAATCAGTTTCAGCTTCGAGCATGTAACATGTATCCCTCCCTCCCCCCAATTTCTTCACGGATTTAGCCTTTCTGAGAGAATGGTTTTGTGGCGATTGGGGGTGGGGGAGGCTCTTAATATAACTTGATATTTTTAAGAAAAGGTTTTGCAATGAAACCTCCCAAAACAAAACACAACGCCTCTGTGGAGGAAAGTGCTAAATAGTCGCAAGGCTTGGAAAGGCTAGCATTTTATTGGATTGTTTGCATGAAATCTATCGCTATTATGAAATACTCGGTGAAGAACAATATGAATTACACACAAAATGGCTGTGGAGGAGGCTGTGAAGGAGGCTATGGAAGGGCATAATCTCATTATCAAGTAAATCAACTGCAATTCTGACAGCAATCATGAGCAATTCTGCTTCGCACTTCGGGGGCAGAAATGGCTTTACTGGGGGGGGGGGAATTCTTTCCCCCCCCCATCCCAGATATATAGTTAAAAAAGGCACTGATTTAACTCATAAACTCATTCATTATTTGTATAATATACAACAAAGCCACGTATATTATGACGACATATACATTATACAGTAACATTATACCAAAATACAGTATACAGGTCAAGTAAATCAGTTCGATATAAATTAATTACTTAGTGTGTAAACAGCGATATGTAAACAGCCTTGTGATTACGTAAGTATCAGCTAAGTTGTTAGAGACGGGATGTTTTTAAGTTAGGATTTCGCTGTTAAGAATTAGAAAAATACATTCTCCAGATCCAGGGCCTGAAGTAGATTACTATGTGACTATATTTGCCATTTGTTTTTATCAATTAATAACATATTCATATTTATCATAAAGTTGAAATAATAACTTGATATCTTACGTTTCCGCCATAGTGATCATATCAGGTTCTTTTAACTTCTTGCCTTTTGTCAGTGGTGAAAATGCCGTTACATGTATGCCATGGTCACGACAATATTGCACGAGCTCGTCTCTTCTCATGTAAGGATGTATTTCTATTTGATTTACAGCAGGTGTTGGTTTTCCAGCTTTACGTAGACCTTCCAGCATAGCTATGTTGAAGTTTGATACACCAATGGATCTAAGCGAACGAAGTTAATTAATAAGAGGTAATGCAGGGATGGATCCAGCATAATCTGGTGGTGGTGGTGGTGCGGGGGGGGGGGGTGCTCTGCCAGATCTGGTGCTGATCTGCCAGATCTGGTAAGTTGTGTCGGTCATGTACGCCGCCCGCCCATCAACATACAGCAGTACTTGCTTGACTACTGTATTTGAATTGTAATTGTTGTTCACAGTTCACTTAATATCATCATGTTAATACTTTTTTGCTTTATCCTGAAAAATAGCACCCCCTGCACCCCCTCTGGCCAGGGCTAGGGAGTGCACACCCCCAGTAAATCCATTCCTGAGTTAATGATGATAATCAATGATACGGTTTCTGAAACTTCAGGGTGTTAGCTACAGTCAAAAATTCCGCGTTAAACGCGGTTTTCCCAATTACCTTGAGGTCGCAATTTCCCAATTTGGGTCAGCCAAAAAATAGCATAAAAATTCAATTATTTTTTTTTACATCTGACAATAGACCAGTACCGTATCTTGCCGTCCATCTTGCCGTCAATATGTTGTTAATACGCCATTAAAAACATGTTCATAACTACATTTGCTCAAAATTACTCCCAAAATGCGGGAAATGCCATTTCAAAGACAAAAATTGTCGCGAAAAATTTTGATATGTCCGGAAAAATTTTTGTACCCCTAAGGGACCGGTCATTATTTATGGCAGGGGGTGGCACCGAAGAGAAATGTTTTCCATGTCAAACATTTTGCTGACCCAACCATTAAAAAGACAAAAATTTGATTACCCAACCTCAAATATCAATTAAAAAATAACTACCCACCCCTGGCCAAAAACTTAACAAAAGGATACCATTCAGTTGTCATACATGTCCTTTATCACTTCAGTGACATGAGTTTGATAATGGCTTGTGAAATTTTCTGCAGTCTAAAGTTTCATGTTGTCTGCACATGTACTTTCTTTGGAAACACAATTTGTTTTGTCGAACTATCGGGTGAAGATAGTGACTCTGATTGATTCACATATTGTATTGACAAATGACTGTTGACATTGCTTTTCAGTCTCCAATATTTCAGTGGGTCATGCTTTGGAAATGACAATAAATTTTTATTACCCAACCCTTGAGTTGTTTTGTTTTTCATTTACCCAACCTTTTACTTACTCAAAATTTAGTTTACCCAACCTTTTTCTCTTCGGTGCCACCCCCCGCCATAAATAATGACCGGTCCCTAAAATGGTACACTAACAGAAATTTCCCAATTTCAGGTAAACGCGGATTTTTTTTTACTTCTGGCTAACACCCTGAACTTGTACCTTTAATATTTAAAATTTATTGAAAATCATTTCAAATGGGACAATCGCGATTAAACGTTATTAAAAAAATATGTTTCAAACGGTTTAACTGTTCTTCATTAGGTTATTTTAACACTCAACTGAACCTGTTGAAGAACATAGTTAAACTGTTTGAAACATAGTTTTTTACAGTTTTAACGATACTTTTGCGGGATGTTAGTCTGTATATCACCCTCACTGGGAAAACGAAGGGAACCACTCTGCTGTTTCACACAAAATATATCGTCTATTATGATAATCAATATCGATAATAATGATGACGCAGATAATAATTTAACATAATTTAACATACTTTGCCAAACCTTTTTCCTTCAATTCCAAAAATGCATCATACGTCTCTAATAAATGATCACCAATAGGAGCGTGCATGAGGTAAAGATCCACATAATCCATATCCAACCTGTCAATAGAGAATGCGCCAATTCACTATGTAACTTCGTCATGTTGTTACCTGTATAATAACTCATGAGTAAAATAAACTAAGGAAATCAGCACATTTTTTTCTTTTGGGTAGTTCTATAATGATCATTCGAAGTTGTTTATAATTATAATAATATATAGTGATTTCGAAACATTCACTAAAAATCACTATGAATTATTGTTCCTGTTCAGTTTTGAGTCTTATGGCTAGCTCATGGATATTAAAGCTGAGATAAACATTGCTCTGAGAGGGTGTAATACGTCCTAGAGTTTGTTCGGTATGTGATGCCAATGATCAAAGAAAATTTTCTGCCTGATGTGACTCATGCAACACATCAAAATTTTAAATTATTTCTGCATAATTAATTGATCAGCAGTCATCAAAGGCCATTTATTCGTCATTGTCTACGTCACCACACAAGCTTTCCGTTGTGGATTAGCAGACTCTGTATACCGTTCATTGAGTATGCGTCTCAGGCTACGGTTCACATAGCCAAACGTGACTGAAGGGCAACCTTTACATACCGCTTCAGACTTGCATCAAATGCTTTCAAACAATATTCATATCCATTTTGTTCCCAAAGTTTTGTCACAACGTACACGTGTTCTCTTCTCAGGTTTGATTTTTTAATTTCTTGACCAACTTCCTCCTCATTTCTAAGTGTGTAAAACATTATGCATTTTTATGCATGGCGATCTAAAATATATTTTAGTCTGCATCATAACTTATAAATATTGGACAATATTGCAGTGTGTATCTCTCCATTAATCAAGCAATGCCTTTCGCATTAGTGTAGAAGACAGTAAGTCGATTCAACAGTGCTTTTGGGTAATGATTACAATCTCAAAAACACTGGAACATCCAGCACTGATGTTTTTTATAGACAATCATAGATGCACTGACATTTTCAAAATAGGCTCTCCATAATCACGTATATTCCGTTTCTGAAAGTGAGAGCATGCAGCAGATTAGACGAGTAATGGGCCCCTGCTATCCTTAGCTGCCACAAATCTTACATCCATATTATCACCGATAGTATGACTTAACACTGACCCTACCACTCTGTGGACCTGATCCATGGAACAACTTATCAGAATATTGGCTTGGTCCATACATGGACCACCTTACCACCCTGTGCACCTGGCCATGGATCACATTACCATCACATGGCCCACATTACCATCCTACAGACCACCAGAAGTTAACCACCCTACCATCACATGGACCGTGACTCTTCATGGTCTTCATGAATTTAAGTAAATAAATAAATAAATAATCATAATCTTTATTGACAAAAACCTTTCTCACCAGCGTGATTTTCAGGAAGGCCCTGTAGACGAATTGATTATATACATGATAATTTATCGTAGTATAAGATATTAAAATGTATAGGCATATTAAAATCTATATCTTCTGAGGGTAAAAGTATATAAAAAGTTATAATTTAAACTGAGAAAGACTCTCAGAGTTCCTCACGGTTTCGCTAAGACTATTCCAATCCTTGCAAACATGGCACGC
The DNA here is from genome assembly GCA_902702795.2 of Paramuricea clavata. Lineage (NCBI taxonomy): Eukaryota > Metazoa > Cnidaria > Anthozoa > Malacalcyonacea > Plexauridae > Paramuricea > Paramuricea clavata. The sequence continues at coordinate 9,433 of CACRXK020004366.1, read as the reverse complement.
TAGTCTTTATTTGTCCCAGTTTCTTTTGACTCTTGGCAAACGCAAACTGTTTTTGGATCGAGTATTGTGTTCATGTATTTCCGAGACTCGAGTCAAATCCAAGTCAGAAAAAGTCATTGCATTATCGCATTTAAAAATATAAAGGCATGCACCTATGATAATCAGTCTTTGCTGGGAAAGATCCCTCCATCCCAGAGTTCTAAGAGCTTCAGTAGCAGACGAAAAAGGTGGTCGATCCAAAATTACCTTGGCTGCTTTAGTTTGAAGAATTTTAATTTGCAGATTTTGCATCAGTGTACAGTTATTTTTGTTTCCCCATACAAGATCTCCATGGTCAAACAGTAATAGAGAATTCTTGCATAGCGTGGAAGGAGATGCTTAATTCACTTTAGCAGACCCGACTGCTTATTGACTTTAGCACAAAGGTGGTCTATATGCGCTGACCATGTCATGTTTGCTGCAAAGATGAATCCAAGGTGTGTGTACTGCTGTCTGCTGAACTGTTTCTATTTCTTCATCATGTACTTTAACGGAGGCTGAAATCAGGTTTCTGAATTTTCTTCCACTTCCAATAACCCTAGCTTTAGTTTTCTTTATATTTAGTGTCAGTTTATGTGCCTTTAACCAATCACCAATTTTCAGAAGATCAGCATTAAGCTTTTGCTTTAAATCTTTAATGGGAGTGGAGTAGTAATACAATATGGCATCATCGGCATATTTAACAATTATTCGCCAAAGGTGAGGTGATTATCGGGAAATATTCACCTGCCCGATAATCACCGAGCTTGAGGCGAATAATTGTTTTAGTATTTTTACACAAGTCTTTTGTGTTTTGTGTACTGAATTTATTTTAATTTCTCTTCTTTATCAGTAAACTTCCACAAAATGGCTAGAGCTACCATTTTGCAAATTTCAGTTTTGTTTCATTCACCTGTAGGTGAATATAACATCTTAATACGTCAAATTTGACCAATCAGGTTGTAGGGTTTGTCATATTCACTGGTGCAAAAATATTAAAAAGAGATATTTGAGTGTGCCAGTACGTTGGCTAATTCATTGATGTATATTATGAACAGAAACGGTCCAAGGATACTGTATGCCTTGTGGAACACCAGTTTCACACGTGAGAGGATCAGTCAGTTCAGAGTGGCAAGAAGTTCGCATTTAACAATGGCTTAAATAGGATTTAAACCAATTCATTTGAAGCACAACTATCACAAACCTTAAAATAATATAAACTGCAACCTTCACTACATATTATATACCCAATTTTTGCTTATCAATCAGTTACCCCACCATCATCTCGAAATCGTCATCCCTTTTACTGTAGTTTCCACGTGTGGGGCGCTCTAAAATCATGTGTTAAACAGCGCCCTATAGCTGGTTTCACCTTATAAGCATCTTCAGGTGACTACTGAGTGAGTAGCCTTTTGAGTAAGCGAAAAAATCATAAGCATACGGGGCGAATCCTTTCTAGGTGGAAGGGGGGGGCACTAGAAAGTTTATCCGAATTTGTAAGGATAAAATAATCATAAAGGTTTGTAATCATAGAATAGCTGTAATTTAACATATGTTCTGATATATTTGCCCGAATTTTGTTGATTTTCCCCAGCATTTTGTCTGAATTTCCTTGGTTTGCTAAATCTGACTTTACATAGGTACCAAACATGAGACATTGATTGTCAATTAATTCAGGATTAAGTGATATTTTTCATTTAAAGACAGCAATTCTTTCCTGCTGTGTAGGGATGGTTTCCTCTTAAAATATTTCACATTTTTCTGCCATTTCTCCTTTCTTTCTTTCTTTTCTCACAACAACTTACCAGACAGCTTGAAACTTGAACCGAGTTTTAGCACTTCTAAACGACGTTTAAAAACGCACTTTTTTAACTTTCTTACAAGTAAATTAGGTTTAGGTCACATTTTTGTTTAAATGCGATATGAATGTAAAGCGCCTTAGAGTACTGTAGATTTGGCGCTATAGAAATTCTATGTATTATTATTATAACATGCATGCAAGTGCATTTGACTTCCAATCCCCTGCCATATCAGATACAGTCAATGCACTATGAGCATGTTTCCCTGCTTGTGTTTTAGAGCACCCTGGACTACCTTAACATCCCTCTGCATCTGGTCCATGGACCACCAATACCATCATGTGCACCTGGTTCATGGACCACCTTACTTACCATCACATGGCAAGTCCATTCCACCCGGACAAAGTCAACCTTACTGAACATCTTACTGCCCTGTGCACCTGGTCCACGGAGCATTGGACCACCTCACCATCCTGTGCACATGGTTCATGGACACATACCTTTACGACCCTGTAAACCAGGTTTATGGGCCACCATATTGTGAATCAATTGCCTTTACATATTACATTTATGATACTGATATATACAGCAACACTAGATATTTTTAGATTTATTTTTCCATGACTTAATTTACAGCTGATGTCCCAAAGTTAATAATTGATCTGATTTAAAACTCAGTCAACACAATCAAATTGTAACCGCTATAAGTTTGTAACCATTGATCTGAACTTTTCAAGGAGATACTGTAAATATGCAGGAATTGACACTTTTCAAGGAGTTACTGTGAATATGCAGAAAGTATGAATGTGACAGGATCAGGGCTGCTATTTAAATTACCACTGACATCACTTATCACAATACTTGTGTACACATTTATATACACATTTATTTATATTATAGATATTTATAACAATTACTAGACTGCAATTTTTTTACAAAAACTTTGTCCCACTTAAACAAGTTGGCCCTAGCTAAATGAGTTGACGTTAAAATTATCATGATAGTTTACATTTACTCTGCTAACCTGGGTAACCGGGCAGAAGTAAGCCCATTAACCCTGCATGCATTCAGGACTAGCGCTCTCCCCTTGATAAGTAAAATTGTCTGCTGTTAGACAGAGTTTACAAGTAGGGTGCATTAGGGCACATTAATGCAACTTGATAGGTATTGATTAAAGATCATGCATGGTTTAAATATTTCAGGAGCATAGAATAGTGTTATTTGCAGTCGTTATATATTCAGTATTGGCCCCAACACTTTTCTGACTTGCATTCCTACTTGTAAAATGCAGTTGCTTTATTGTCCTAAATTTATAAAAGTGTTTATTGAAACATAAACTACATTTCAATGCTTGACATATTTCTTTATCATGGAATTTCAAAACTTATTGAAACTGTGCATATGTGATTTTTCAATTTTCTTTGTTGGAACAAAGTTCTCAGCAAAATGCAATTACATATTGGACAAATATACCTTATTTCATCCCAGATAACTCAGGCGGAAAAAAGGAATATTTTTCCTTAAGTATGTTTAATATTCCTACCTCTAAAATTTCTTCTTTTTAAAAATTGTTAAAAACCCGTCAACGTGGTGCAGGGGGGGGGGGGGGCAACTCCATTCATCCTACACCAATATTGAAAACCCAGTATTCAATATTCATCTTTCACTCCTGAAAGACTTGGCTGGGTTGTCAGCATGTGAGTTCCTAGCTAGATCAGTTGGCCTATTTCCCATGGTATCAGTAAAATTGTGATTACACAACACACCCTTTTAGAAAGTATGTCACTTTGGCTATACAGCCTCGTTTTCATGTATATGACATTCATTCAAGTCTAACATATCATAGTTAATATGTCCTCTATTAACTATGAACATATCAATCATGAAAATGAGGCTCAATAGCCACGATGACATACTTTCCAGAAGCGGAAATAATGGAGAATTCACTACAACTTAAAATCCACGGAGCAGGTCTTGGGCTGGTTCATGGAGGGCTCATCCTCCATTGAAGAAATTCCATATCTATTAATGCTCCCACCTTGGGCCATTGCAAGCAGTCTTCCTTTGGGAAGGGGGGGGGGTTGTTAATTAATAATTTTACCTGAAAATATCTAACTTTTTGACAGTCAATGAAAAATTTTTCTGTACATTATATATAAAAACTTTTTCTGCACATTAGATTTTTCATTCTCTCAAATATTTTAGTATAAATGCTAATTCTTCCCCGATTTCAGACACAATTGTTACCTGATTTTCAATCAAACTTATCGGACATTTACCTGAAATACCTGGGCACATAATTTAATAGCTAATTTCAATATGACACAACAATATTATTAAAGTTGGTGATTTCTGATTACCCCTTGCCTTGGCAGGAATTCAGGCGAACCGCGAATTCGATTATACAATGTAAACAACGTAATTAAGGGACATAACACGAGTTGTTTCCTAAACGAACAAATTTGCTTGCAAATTTGAACCTACTTGTAGATCTCCGCTGTATCAATCATAGGATATCCTTGTTTCAAAGCAATACTGACTGACCGAGAAGTTCCCCCGACATCATCCTTGGACATCGTATACGTACTTACTCCAAGTCCTAAAACAGGAATGAAATTTCCATCATTTAATGGATATTTCAGTGTTAAATCAACACATTCCTTTGCCATTTTCAGACCTTCCAGGTCTCACGCATTCTGCGCTCTGTGCTATATTACTTGGCATTACCGGTACATGAGAAGAAAACCCGGGTACCGGATAACCGGATAATCGGATAACCGGATAATCGGATAACCGGATAACCGGATAATCGGATAACCGGATAACCGGATAATCGGATAACCGGATAACCGGATAATCGGATAACCGGATAATCGGATAACCGGATAACCGGATAATCGGATAACCGGATAACCGGATAACCGGATAACCGGATAATCGGATAACCGGATAACCGGATAATCGGATAACCGGATAACCGAATAGTATATAGAGATTTTTTCATGGGAAATACTTACGTGCGAGCTTACGTGTGGTATTTACGCACGCGTTATAATCTGTTTTCGCAAATTAAACGAACGAGCGAGTGCAAAATTTGTTCTTCATAGACGATACAGAGTTTATTTATATTACACAGCGAAAAATATAAAGGTTTATATGTTTCATAAAGCGAGACAATCAGATAAACAAAGTCGTGTCGTACAAAAATACATCGGAAAATACAAAGTTTTCAGTATTAATGAACAGGAAAGGAAATATCAATTTATTATTATTATTTACAAATATTTTAAAACGGTAGCTCTTCAGAACACCTATGATCCGTTTTTTCAAGAGGCCGTTTAAACTAATATTTACAAAGTTTAATAAAAATTACATCTAAAATATAATATAATATAAATTATCACACAGTTAAAGTCTAAGAGAATATATACAAAATATTGTATGCACACATAAATATAACTAACAACTAGGCGTAACCACAGGTTAAAAAGTGCGACCTGGAGAACAACATGCCGTCTTCAAGACGCAAAAGTTGCATATTTTTGGTCGTGCGGGTCTCATGATCCAATTTAGATAAATTTATCAAAATATTAACGTGACTAATTGGTATCCAATTACGTCACTTGCTACAAATTACATAGACTTGCCACAAGTCGACCTTGAACGAAGCGACGTTGCGCTCGCGTTTCGTTCGAGGCCGACTTGTGGCAAGTCTACAAATTACATAACAAATAGTTACATTTGTGATTATATTGTCACTACGGCGCAAAGTCGCCTTCTATGAATAGCATGACGTGTCAATAACAATACCGATTCACAAAGGGCAATTTAAAGATAAATATTAAAGCCCGGCACATGACTTTCAAACAACAGACGTTTCTTTGTATACATCACAACATCCTCATGCACAGCATTTAATCTTTTTGATTATTTAAATCTGTCTTCAATAACAGACTTACAACAGTTAGTAGATGCAAAGTTAAGCTTCGTTTGATGTACAATTTGATGAACAAAAGTTAAAGGTACATGTATAAAATTGCATCAGTATCGATGAGTAAATAAAACACTGGGCGGCATAACAGTGGCGGAAATACCGTTTCATGCGGTCTTCCAAATATGGAAATATGTTCCAAATATGGAATGCAAGCCGAGGTGAATCGGTGAATCTTGAGCCGGGGCTAATCCGAACTCAGCGGTATATTTAAATTTTCTACGCACAGATTAGGATGCTCCCAGCTCGCTCGCTGGTGCTCGCTCGCTGGTCGCAAATATTGTCGTTTTCTCTGAGAAATGTTTTGAATTGTCCCATCGTCATTTCTTTTGCCTTAATCTCATTTGGCAAATTATTCCAGCATTTTGCCCCTGAGTAGCTAAAATTTTTTTGAGGAAATTAGTCTTAGGTTTATCCAGTTGAAAATTAATTCCGTTATTTCTAAGGTCATATTTTTCGTTATTAGAGAATAGAGAATCTAAACAAATTAGCCATATTTGCCGGTGCCTCCTGATTTTTAACATTAAACATGAATGTGAATCTCCCGCTCTCCCTTCTTTCCTCAAGTGTTTGCCAATTAAGCTCTTTTAGCAATTCACTTGTTCGTATTTCATATGATTTGCCAGTAATTATTCTTGCCGCTCTATTTTGCATTTTTTTGCATCTTGTCGTGCAAGTAATTGCTGCAATTTTCCCAAACTAGACTGCAATAATCAATAAAAAGGAAATATCGATAAAATAATGCACACTAAAAATTCTTAATTTGTTAAAAATTCGGAAAAAAAAATACCGGGGTGTGTGAAAATATTGCTGCAATCATTATTGGCATATTGCGTAAAACGTGCCTTTCTGACCGATAGCTACTAATAACGAACAGAAATCCTCGGCAGAAATCAGTCTCAAAGTAATAAATATTTGCCCGAAAAATAGAAATCAAACCTAGAATTGTTATTGTTGAGAATATTAAATGCCCATCTTTGTTTATTGTTGAAAACATGACAATCAAAATATTAAAGTAACAACAGTTGATTGGCTTCCTTGTTTTTACCGACTTAGCTACTCTTGAAGTGCAAAGGATCAGTGGCGTGCTGGCAGGGGGGGCCGGGGGGCCACGGCCCCCCCAGCTGGCAATTTTTGGGGGGCGCAAAAATGAAAAGGGGGCGCCGATCCCGCGCCGAATTTTGAAAGAAGGTGGGAAGAAACGCATTCGAAAAAATATAGTTACTAATTCCGCCAAGGAAAGATGTGTTTATAGACTTATAAACAGACTAAGCGCATAGGCGACAAAGTGAGTATATTAAATTGCAGACTGTTTTGTCCAACCGTATTTGCTACTGATGATTCACACGAAATCACTCGTTCATATAGAAACATGATTGGTGATCACACGCAATGTCTCATTACCGGAATATTGATCAGGCTTCGAAGCGAATAAGCGATCACGGGAATTATGCCCTTTTTTGCTGGTATTATACCCTTATATTATGCCCTTTATTATGCTTCACGAATCACGAGAGCGACGCAAATTAGATAGTTGAAGTTATGATAATGTAAAGTTGTGTACGCAATTTAGTTGTTTGCGCAAGAAACATAATGAGTAATGTAAGTAACGAGATATAATGCTGAAACGCGCCCTTTTGGCAGACAGGCAAGAAAACCTTAAATGCATATGCGTGGGGTCTGTGTGTTATTGTATAAAAGAGCCGCAAGTTGTCAATGTATTCGGCATGGTAGAAAACCCGGGTAGCGGATAACCGGATAACCGGATAACCGGATAACCGGATAACCGGATAACCGGATAACCGGATAACCGGATAACCGGATAACCGGATAACCGGATAACCGGATAACCGGATTACCGGATAGTATATAGAGATTTTTTCATGGGAAATACTTACGTGTGGTATTTACGCACGCGTTATAATCTGTTTTCGCAAATTAAACGAACGAGCGAGTGCAAAATTTGTTCTTCATAGACGATACAGAGTTTATTTATATTACACAGCGAAAAATATAAAGGTTTATATGTTTCATAAAGCGAGACAATCAGATAAACAAAGTCGTGTCGTACAAAAATACATCGGAAAATACAAATTTTTCAGTATTAATGAACAGGAAAAGAAATATCAATTTATTATTATTATTTACAAATATTTTAAAACGGTAGCTCTTCAGAACACCTATGATCCGTTTTTCAAGAGGCCGTTTAAACTAATATTTACAAAGTTTAATAAAAATTACATCTAAAATATAATATAATATAAATTATCACACAGTTAAAGTCTAAGAGAATATATACAAAATATTGTGTCCCATCGTCATTTCTTTTGAATCTCATTAGGCAAATTATTCCAGCATTTTGCCCCTGAGTAGCTAATACTTTTTTTGAGGAAATTAGTCTTAGGTTTATCCAGTTGAAAATTAATTCCGTTATTTCTAAGGTCGAGGGGCATTTCACTCCAAAAAAGCGTACGGGATTTTCGGATTTTTAAAAATCCGCGGATTTTTTAGCGGATTTAGCGGATTTTTCCCGGATTTTTTAGCGGATTTTTGAAGAGAAAATTTGCTGGATTTTCCGGATTTGTTCGGATTTTCCGGATTTGTTCGGATTTTTTCTTGATTTTTGAAAATCTGTTGGATTTTCCGGATTTGTTTGGATTTTCCGGATTTGTTCGGATTTTTTCTGGATTTTTTTTAATTATAGAGTTATAGAGCTAGGTAACGTTTTGAACAAATAATCTTAAGTTGTCTAAATTGTACGATGTCAACGTTATGCCAGGACGTCAGGGTCGAGCAGAGGACTGGGACTAGGACCACAGCCTTCTGAAACTATTAACGAAGGCTGGGCATGCAGTCATTTTGTTTAAAATTCAAACAAGTTCATTATTCTTTCAAAAGCAGTAAAAGACAATGTCAATGGTGAATAACTTTTGGTTTTGCAATTATATTTGACAACATAACGTCATTGTAACAAGAACACATATTTAGTAGTAATAGGCTAAAAAAACTTAGCGTATACTCGACCGTATAAATGGAAATGTAGAGTGGTCCACTAATTACGAAATATAATGACAGCCAAGCGATCACGGTAAGCGTTTAGCTTTCGCTGTCCGCCATTTTGAACGTGGCAAAGAACCTTTACGAGTAAATTACACCAAGTACTTCATATATTTTTTGTGGATTTGCGGATTTTTTAAGGATTTTGAAGGATTTCTGTGGATTTTTGAAGGATTTCTGTAGTTTTTAAAGGATTTTTTGGATTTTGATGGATTCAACGGATTTTGAGGATTTCATGGATTTTTTCTGGATTTTTTCCAGATTTTTTGACGAAGTGTACGGGATTTTTGGAGTGAATTGCCCCTCGTCTAAGGTCATATTTTTCATTATTAGTAGGCCTTTCCCGATTGCGCTGAGCACTTTTTGAGCACTTTTTTTTGTTTGGAGCACCATTTTGCATGTTGAGCAACGTTGAGCATTTTTTCGCACTTTGGGCAACATTTGAGCAATATTTCACATTTCGAGCGAATTTTGAGCAACAAAAAGTCAGCGATTATAGAATTCGATTCGTACCTCGATTAACTAAACATACAGTTCGAAGTAAGGTTTAAAAATTGACGGGTATTAT